>OOFC01013645.1:0-21781 GCA_900323345.1 Pseudochromis fuscus | reverse complement strand
TGAGAGCGGCTATCTAACTGAAGGGGCAGAGCTGGTTTCTATGTGTGTGTGTGTGTGTGTGTGTGTGTGTGTGTGTGTGTGTGTGCATTTTCTGATGACAGCAGCATAAATGTTTGTCATTCTGAATGTTTTCATTCACATCAATTATTATTGAAAAGTTTGCAGAGTTGCAAACTTTTCAAGGCAGTGTTGCCTAATGGTGTCATTCTTTCAAACTGGATTACTACCCAAACAGAATCAACGTTCTTATTTTGGTTTGTTGTGAAGAAGTGACACTTGTGACTCACATGTGCAAACTGTCAACTGCCTCCGCACAGACGTCAAAACAGCCGCAGATTTTAGGACGAATGACATCACCCACTCTAGGGAGCGAGATATATTAGCAGCCTATTCAAACCCTTGCAGTGTTTTTTATCCCGCAGTGACTGTGATGACAGCCGCCCTCTGGTTTGTGACCTAAAAGATTATATACTGCTCCTCACGAGGAGCTCAGCCCAGTTAACTCCCCGGCCTTTTACATTTACCAGCACAAAAGACGAGTCTGCTTGCTGTGAAGTCACTTCCCACTCTTTCCTCCTCTAATGAAGGCTAAGTGCGTTTTAGTGTTCTAATAGCTTTGCATTATACTCCATCTCATCCAGTTCACTTAAACAACAGTGGCTGATTAAGGCCAGGACCCTTAGATATTCTACTTTAAAGAGGCGAAGGGTCGTCCGTCGTTAGAGGGTGAGGAGGGTTAATCCATTTCAGTTTTTAATTATTCATTTTAATGCAACTTTTAAGGACTTAAATACATGAACCATATAGTGAGGGACATCAGTGAGTCCCTGTATGGATTTTATTTATTAAATTTGTTCAAGACAGGACTTCGTGCATGAGAGAATAGGTTCAATAGGCTTGTGCTGACTGCCAATCAGATTAACAAGGACATGGGTGGTTGTTATTTTTTCTTTGCTGGTGTTAAGAAACAATCACTGTTAATCAGTACAAGTGATCCTGCTGTTTAATTCAATGCAACCTGTTTACGACCCCTGTGCTGTACAATGTGGCAACCACCCCCCATAAGTTTTTCTCCACATGCCTACTCACTAAAGCTCTGCTCTGCACACCAGTGTTCATACTAATGGTGGCATTGCTTTGTGTGTGTGTGTGTGTGTCCTCTATCTTTACACACCAGCTCTATTTTCCCCACACTTGCATTTCTGAAGCCTGAAATTCTCTTGACAGTTGACTTTAAAATATTCCTATTTATGCATTTTATTTGTGACTGTCTTACCACATGTGCAGCAGAATTAGTTTTTTGTCAGCGTAGTCTAACTTAGTGAGAGAGAGGGAGACACTGAGCGACCCAGGAGGGAGGGAGTCTTCCTCCAACCTGGCTCGCCTTCTGTCTGTCATCACATATACTGTTTTACTGCAACCAAATCAATGGTAAATTTGTACACATCTATGTATTTTTGCTGTTTAACAAGGAATGAGGATGACAAGGAAGGTTTCTGTCCCCCAGCTTCTCCTGCCTCCTACTAGTAAAGGCCAAATGGAAAAGCAGACAATTGTCCACAGTGATCCTGCTGTCCTATGGCGCATTTACACTGGTACCTACTCGCTTTGCTTTGCCTCGGATCATTCAGGATCGGCCCCCTTCGGTTGCATTTACAGGATAGTCCTTCCTCCGTGTAGCTGGCCGTCATTTGTGGTGTCATCTTTTATGCGATTCTTTTCTTTCTGAACACACTGTCCAGCGCCCCCTGAGAAAGGTTTGCACCTCGTCCTGAGTCCATGGGGCAGGATTTCTAACAGATGCCATTTCTCTTCCTGTTGTGCTGATTTAAAAATGCCCGCGTGTTTGTGGGGACAGATTACACGCCGCGCAGTGATGACGCAATGAGGCAGTGACGATTCCAACCAATAAGATTTTAGTACCTGCTCCGACCTGACCAGGTACTTTTTTTGGAACCGCAGGAGAGGAGGTACGAAAAGTTGTACCAGGTACCAAGTTCCAGGTACTTTTTCGCCAGTGTAAATGCACCAAAACTGAAGCGAAGCAAGTAGGTACCAGTGTAAATGCGTCATTAGTAGAGGGTAGTAATGTAGAGTCAGAGACATCATCAGTGATGCTGTTTTGTGTGTGTTGGCTCTTTCATCCAGCACATGTGATTCAGAGTGACACAAGACAAATCTCAAATCAAAAGGCAGACTTTCAGCTTCAAGGATGTTTTACTTTGACTTCAGACAAACAGAGTAGGAAGTGTATAGCATTTAGTTTTGGTTGCAAATCCTTTGAAGTCTACTTTTTGACATTTGCACTCTTCCTTAGAAAAGATCTGCCAGGCTTGTCTGCCGGCTTCACCTCTTGCTTTTTTGATCTTTTTATTCGTGTTCGTCTTCAATAAAATGAAACAAGTGGACATGTGGTTCGAGATCTAGTGAGTGATGAGCTCACAGGTGGGCAGTCCTGGTCCTCGAGGGCCGCTATCCTGCATGGTTTAGATGTGTCCCTCTTCCAACACACCTGATTCACATGATCAGCTCATCATCAACCTCTTCAACCTGCTAAAGATCCTGCTCATTTGAATCAGGTGTGTTGGAAGAGGGACACATCTAAACCATGCAGCATAGTGGCCCTCGAGGACCAGGATTACCCACTCCTGGATTAGCTCATCATGAATATTTCACTGTTCAGCCTTTTTAA
The DNA here is from genome assembly GCA_900323345.1 of Pseudochromis fuscus. Classification (NCBI taxonomy): domain Eukaryota; kingdom Metazoa; phylum Chordata; class Actinopteri; family Pseudochromidae; genus Pseudochromis; species Pseudochromis fuscus. Next base: position 19,089 of record OOFC01013645.1, on the reverse strand, counting down.
ATCCTCTTTAGTTGATTTGGTTGTAACTTTAACATCATTGTTCTGTCACAGTAAACATCTAAACCAACAGAAAACAAATAAAATAGTCTATAAAAAGATCTACAGTCCATACTGTTCAGCCTGACTGTGTATCAGCCCCTCAAACACTGTTAAAGCCACACTGTGATAACCCAAAGTACTAAAGCCAAAGCTGTGGAAAATGTCTCTCCATACTGACTGCTCTGTACTCGTCTGACTCAGAGGCTTTTTAAAGGGGTTTTACATGTTGTTCTTTTAAAATGAGATCTTTCCTGTTTCTGTCCGACCGCCCCCTTTTTCTCTCACACTCACATAATGCTGATACATTAAAATAAGCTGGTGCCTTGTTCTGTTTCCCTGCACACCTTTTATTTGATGTACGTTCAGGATTGTAAGGTAATTTTCTGCTTAACCGAAACTCTTAATTGAAACTGTAGATTTCATGGTGTTTTTGCTCAAGCATCAGTTTTTGTCCGATTTGTCTGACATTTTACATGATTTCCTGTGAACTCCCCACATCCACACAGGTGGGCCCTAATGTCCTTTTCATTCAGTGCATTAGGTAGATGTACTGAGAGTGGACTTTGCACCATGTATAGGCAAGTATAAAAGAGTATAAAAGTTGCAATTTCAGAATACAACATGTATGAACCTGGAGTTGTGCGTATTTCATGTATTATGATTTTAAAATTGGCTAAATGAAGTGCACTTAAAGGTGTCAGTATGCATGCTTATTTTTGAGTGACTCCTGAATGTATTGCTGATTGACGCTATTCTCTCAAGATGCAATTAAGACTGAAAATGGAGCAGCTGCATACAGCCAGAAGATTAAGACAAATTGCACAGAGTAGTGAGACTGCTCCAGGAGGATTAAACACTCAAACATTATGTCTTCAGCAAAATTTTGGCTGTCTGCTTCACAACACATTTTCAAAGTCCTAGTTTGATTAGCATCTATTGGTGCAGGTCTAATTTGTTTTAGATGTATAAATTGGTAAGATCTGGTTTTTATTTTCATAGTAAATGCTAAAACAAATGGTTTACAGTTTGTCGTTCGTACTGTAGAGTAGATTTGCTGCCATCTTGTCAGAATGAACACAAGCAAAAGTTTAGTCAGGGGTGTGTAAACAAAATAGATCTAATGATCAGTGAATAAACAAGCACCTGTCAGTCGCAGCAAAAATGCCTCCAGCAAAGTAGTCTTTAAGCCCTGTTATTGGTTATTGATTCATCTCCATTTGTAATGAATGAAGAAGAAGATGGTTGGTTGACAGGGAAACAAAGCACCTGACTATCTGCCTGTTGGCACTGACAACCTAATTTCAGCAGCAGACAGGCTGCTTGTGCATGTTTGTATCAATGTGTGTGTGTGCGTGCATGCTGGGTACAGATTTAGATCCCTGGTTTAGGGTTCGCCCCGCAGGCTGGGAGTCGGATGTTGAGATGACGGCAGTCACAGGGGGGGAACCATCAGATGTAGCCGTCAGCTGACAGACAGACTTATTGCACTGTCTGTCCCCCTCCTGAGTCAAGGCCCAGATACATACAATATTAGGCCAAATGATGCCTCACTGGCCCAGTTTATACATAGCCTAGTTTGAAAGAGTGTAGGTATTGTGGGACATCCCTATAACACTGATGCACTCGCTCCCTTTGGTTTAATGTAACAACACGGACTGAAGAACCAAGTACATCAGGAAAATTTTCTGTGGTCGAGGGCAAATTTCAGGGTTTTTTGGTACCAGGTGTCACCTTATTGGCAGTTTGCAAAAATTTATCATTTTATTTAAATTGAATGACTTTTTTTTTCTTTGAACAAACAATATTAATTTGTCAAGAAAAGACTCCCTGAAGTTGAAGTAGATTAGATCATCATTCTGCAACACATTTTTATAAATAAATAAATATGCAGAAGAAAAAAACACCTGTAAAAACACTTGCTCCCACGTACACAGATGAATGAGCGCGGGTGCAGTCAGGGGCCGAAACAGTCACTGTGTCGGATCAGAGTGTAAGTAACATTTTTCTGGGCAGCTGCAGAACAGGAACTGCAAAAAGCTTTTACTGAAGGAGTGTTTGGTGCTGGACAAAGTTTCCTCTGTTGAAAACTGTAAGAGACAGATCTGGATTACAATAGGAGCCAAAACAATGCCTCTGCCTTTTCTGGAGCCACTGTCTTTGTTGTTTTAACTTCAACAAGGTTAAAGATCATGGTACAATCTGTCAGAGATACTACTGACATAGTTCAAGTATCATGTAACCATTGACCTTGGTCACAAAAGCAAATGGGCACAACAATACTGTAAAGAGACTTGATGTAAACACACTACTTGACAAGAGTAATTACTAAGCTCTGATGTCACCTTGATCACAGCTGAACTGCAAAAATGTAGAGAGACTTCAACTGTTTGCTTTGTCTTCTGGGTCTCAAATAATGTTTTTTATATTTTGCACTTGTACCATGAGCTGATATAAGATTTCAGTTTGGAGCAAAGGATATTATATCTCACAATTACAATTATTGCAATTTTAATATATTTATTTTAAATATTAGTTTTTTTAATTCAATTGTGTACAAATGGTCCTGGTGCACAGAGGATGGATTTTAATAACTCTGGTGCCCCTATTTGTTAGCACTGGTATTATGAGTGTGTTAGCAGGTTAACATTTGCATGCAGCTGTAATGAAGTGCAGCATCATAGAGCTGCAAGCATTATTTTGTGTGATTACACTAATTGGCAACGACAATACCTTAAAACATAACCAAAATAAACAAATAATTTCATTTTATTTTTTGCAGTGTAACTACATTTTAAATGTTATTGCAGGAGCTATTTTTAACTTCTGATTTTTTTTTTTTCAAACTTTGATAAGTAATACTAAAAACCTTTACCCTCTATCTGAACAGCTAATAAGACAAAAAGATATAATCTCATAAAAGTCCCTAATATGCGGTTTTGACGGTGACAAATCCACAACTGTATGTTTTATTCATCTGTCTGTGCAGGCATGTCCTTCAGACATGGTCCAGCTGCCTTGACCTTTAAAAGGACAGGTAATATGTGGGAGGTCTAAGGTTAGCCTGTAGCTCTGCAAGAATAAATCATCCTGGACAGATGGAGGCTCTGCATGTGTTAGATTGCTGTAATCTAACATCACGTCTCTGTTGTCAGGAATTAGCGCCGTATCATCAGTGCTTTGGTGTTGATGCAGATGCATTCAGTGCTGCGTGCTGCATATGCGTCTGGCTGCTCGTGTTACTCTGCCAGCCTGTGATCCACGGTCTCAGATGGCAGCAAGGGCTGTGGGGTCAATACTGTGATGGCAACAATGATTTTTGACAGGGAAGCTCTGACAGGCTCTAACAATGCTGCATGGAGCAGAGCAGTGGAGCGGAAATCTGTTGCTACTGGGCTGTGGGGTCACATCACCACTGCTGACAGCTCGATAGGAGCATGCAGACACAGCATGCAACAGAGTGAAGAGAAGGGTTTAAGTCTTCAAGACTTTGATTTACAGAATTGAAAGATGCAGGTTGGATGTCTAATGTTGCACTGTTGTGTTTATGTAACAAGACAAAATGAGAAATTCTCCAACGGTTATTGTCTCTTTTGTTCTTTGTGATTGTTGTGAGAAATTAAATGATAAATATTACTCTCTACACCTACCATCGCTGTGACCTTTTTCATCAGACAGCCTTTGTTATTACTCCACTAAATGACGGTACAATTGAATCAAAGAGAAGTTCAGAAATTTTAACAGCCCATGTTGTTTCTCCCTTGAATGCCATTCTTGTTTGTTCATTTTGGAGGCGTGAGGAGGAGTGACTCAGTGTTTACAATTACCACACACTCATAAAGAGACAATACTGTACAGTAATGAAATCATCAATCCACTCTTGTCTCAATAAGAGATTTTTTTCTCTGTGTGACCCCTGCGCTACAAAAGGACATATTATGTCCTTTTTAAAATGTCAACTGAAGACATATCTCTATCTTGACATTTTCAACAAATGCTTCTCATAATGATGCAGTTGTACAGGGTCACACAGAGGAAACTGTAACATTCAATCTACTGCTTCTCTGGGCGCCGTCGCAGTGACTCACTGACACTCCTTGATGTGTTTTTAGGTGATTACACATTCAATTAGAAGAGTTAATTCAGTGGAAACACGACTGTGAGGCCGAGTCATGCAAAGGTTTCAAATGCGGGAGTTCAGAGAAAAGAGCTGCAAACTGCACCTACTGTAAATAGATTACCTCTTCAAGAACACATCCCCGCAGAACATGGGGGTTACACTGATACACTCATGAATATGGATGAACCAAGATAGCATGTCCTACTGTGGGCTAAGTGGAGTGGTGGCCTAGTATTCTCACACCCACTGACTTATGGTACACGGAGGTTGGGTGGTGCAGTGGAAATGACATAATACCAGCTTTCATGTTTTATTTAGCTCATCTCCTGTTGACTACAATGGGCCATTAAGAGCGCACAGCATCCTGTTTGCACTGATTCTCTCTCCCTCCTGTGGTTTTCTCTCCTCTGTTTCCCTCTTCTTTTCCACACTTGTTGTTTCATGCCATTACTGTAATGTTCTTTGTGAATAACTGTTTCAATTCAAGGAAATTACAGCAGCAATTTTATGCATTTTTCTCATTTGAGAAGATTTCCTACATCTCAAAGTCTGCCAGTTATTATGCTCATGTATTTAAATAAGAGTTTAAGGAAGATGTACGTATCTGTTTGTGGTGGTGATCTTAGCACGCTGCAAACTTTCTGCATTTCATTTCCCTCATCGAGCAGAAACAATATTATGGTGGAGGCTGTTGAGAACTAAGCTTTGAAGCTAATTGTTTGATCCAAACCAACTGTTTTTTTTATCTTACAATCTTTTCATCTGCTCTTTTTTCCCCAACACAAGTCACATCCAAGGTTCACAGAACAACACGCACAACCAGAGTTCAGATCACACCTCTGTTTCAAGCTTTTCGCACGCTTCCTATTTTTTCTGCATAAATTAATGATGAGTCGTCACCATGGTGAAGGTTGTGTGTGTGTGTGTGTGTGTGTGTGTGTGTGTGTGTGAGAGAGAGAGAGAGAGAAAGACAGTGAGATAGAGACTCTCAGCATTCTGATCACAACAAGGACATCTCTTGGTGAGTATAGATGATGTGAATCTGTTGGTGATGTTGGACTGAAATCTGCAGCAACAGCTGTGAAGAAATGGTCGGAGAGATTTACTTGCTGCGCTCTACATTAGAGCGTGAATGACACTCAGGCCTAGTCAGTTTTATCCTTTTTAGTCTGTCACAGATGTAGTACTACCAACTTGAAAGAAGATTGTTTGCATTTCTTTAAATGAATGAAAGTGATTCAGAAACAGTGAAGTGATGACGTATTTTGTTTGTGAGTGAGCACCATAGACTGTACAGAGAAATGGGTGAAACAAGTGGGACTCAAAAATGAGGCCAATGCAGAAGTGCAAAAACATGCAATACTCCTGACAGCCACTAGAGGCTGGCTCCAAAAAACTCTGGCTCCAACTGATTTCAATTCAAAAACAATTTTTAATCATGAAATATTCAGGCAATATATTTTTTTCATTATGATAATATGATATGATTAATAGGTGAAGGTAATTACTGTTATTGGTGATCTGGAGGTCCATGTAAAAAAAGGCTCATTATTAAGTAGATATTAGGCTTCAAAAAGAGGAATATTTAGGGGTAGGATTAGTTTGATTGGCAGGTCTTGTCTGCAATGAGACCGGTGCTGAAGTCAAGTCTCATACACATTGGGCAGTGACCTTGTGTTAAAGAGTCAGGCTCACCTCTTCACTCCTTTGTTCATATCCAAATATGGTCACTTCTGGCTCCAAACAATCAACATGGTGATGTTCAAATACCAAACTCCTGACTTTAGTCCACAAACCAGAGGGTGACATCCAGCTTGCTTTGTCCATTTCTTTTTCCTTTTTTTTAAACATGCCCTGTCCAGCAGCTTATGCATTCAGTAGCAGTGATCTGAGTGCCTCACGAGGTCTGAACAGTCTCACTCTGCAAAGGAGAAGGCTGACATACTTCTCCTGTTGCATTCATTATTAACTTATTGTTAATTTGTTCGCCAGTCCACCGGACCGGAGTGGAGAGACCGAGACAGAAGTGGGGGAGGGGGGGAGGGTGTATGATACAACATCCATGCTTCATCCATTTCTTTATACAGTCTATGGTCAGCACTGACTAAAAAAACTGCCCAGCAAGAATAAGCACATATTTATTAATGAATTAACTTTTCTTAACTTGTACAAATTTAGAAGTCACCATCATTATAAATCTCTCTTTTTTTTTCCAGAGACATAAATATGGATATTTTTCTAAATTGCAGCTCCAGTTTTCTGTGTGGTGTGTGCTATGAGAGGGTCACATTGTGCAGCATGAAGCAGGATGCAATTTTTGTACAATTTGTCTAATATTATCTAATATTAGTCATTTGCCTGATTGCAAAATACAAATATTTATTGACACCACTGAATTTCTGTGGTATAAAACTAAATAGTACCTTTTGCTGATGTGCTGTAAGATAATTTTTTATAAGAGAGAAACAAGGTTTATGAATTGAAATGACCAGAAAAACTGATGAAGAAAGTTAGAGATTAACTAATATGAAATGATTCAGGTTTTGCCTGTGTGGTATCAGATAAGTGCCGCCACTAATAGCAAATTTCACACATCTACACGGTGGTGCAAAGGAACAAAGAAAAACATGGATCTGGATTTTGCAAGAGAAAATAGATATAGTTGTCATCTTCATTGTATTCATCATCAGGTGTGTTTACAAATATGCACACAGTACACAGCGAGTCTCCCACTGCCAGTGCAGCTGACAGCTTCACACACAAACACCCACCCGCAAGCATCATATCACACAGTTCCTACCCATAGATACATCTCTGTCATATATTATGTAACATCTGCTAAAATATGTGATTCATGGCACACTCTGACACATCCCCTGCACAGACTGTTATATCGACACACACAGACATCGTTTCTATTGTGAACACACCAGTGCTGGACAGAAAGGAGTCAGTGTAAGTAGTCATCAAAACAGTCATGATGCACATCAAAAAACGTCAAATGACTTCTTGTTTTTGTTATGGCGTTTAAAAAAAACCCCATCAGTTTGTAGTCCTGTGTCGCGGTTTTGGCAGTTTTATGAATCCACTTGCATTTGAGATGTTTCTCTGAGCAGACCGCCTCTGTGGTGACTGTAGCTTTCCTCATGAAAACGGCCGTTATCAAAATCCCTCTCAGTGAGCATGATCACTCACTGTCTTGCGTACGCTGGATTTTGGTCCATCACTACCAACTTTTTGGTTCGGGATGTTTATTTTTACTGATGGTTATCCGTTGAAAAACATGACCCATCAAAGGACAGTTATCCTCATTTTAGTGTCAGCATATTTGTATTTTTGAATAGAATTCATAAGAAACATATTTTCTTTAACACCTGTGGTTCTGTGCAGATTAACACTGTGAATACAAAACTCACACATAAATTTACCTGCAGCTATTGTTTATTTACACAAACCACTGTTTTTTTTTTTTTGTTGCCTGGTTAAACTGTTTTTCACTCCAAACCTGCACTGTATGGTTGTTAATTTTACAGGGTGATTGCATAAAAAAACATTACCCATCCATATGTCTGCAGAAGAAAAACACTTTCTAATCAGGTCATGTGGAGTTCAGTCTCTTCACCATGAAATGGACAAAGTAGAAAATAAAAACATTTTTAATGTGTTTACAGAGAGGAAAAAAAAAAAAGACAGAGCTTGAACCAACAACTACCAGAGGATAGCTTTGCACTGAGCGCTGTGTATTTCAGTCTTTTCCCCAGCTTAAAGAGAAATGCTGCTCAGGGCCAATCTCAGTGCCAGCACAGGAAAGTGGAGCATGTCTTCTCTTTGCTCTTCTTCTGGTGCTACGAACCATTGCTGGAAGTTTCTTTGCAGACGCTCTGGAGACACTACAGATGAGCTTGCTATACAGCTGTGACTGGTCTAATATCTAGGTATCAAAAGGTTTGTTCGATTCACTGATAAATAAATAAGTTGTTGAGAGGATCCAGTTCAGCACTAAAAGGTGACCTGTTTGTTCAGTTACAAGCATGTGCAGTAATGCATCACGAAGCTATCACTAGAAAGCAGCGCTATTGCCAAAACCCACAAGAAAGAGGTCTTAAAAAAGGCAAGTGAATGCAACGTTTTACATTTTGCATGCATTGAATTACATCCCAGTTGTATTGTACATTGACTGCTACATGTGAAAGGATTGAAGTTTTTTTTTTTCTCTGGCCATAGCAACAGAAAAATAAAAAAATATTGTCTACATGTCGCTCATCTCTACAGAGAGAATTTTTGCCCAGACTGCATCTGACATCAGTTTTTAGTGCTGTGGGAATGTTTTCAACAGTAGACGATTCACAAAGTTGCACAGACTCTCTTCAGAGCAGAACTTTAAAGTCTCTTTGCTGCTTTTCTGTCTTTTATCTCCAGGTTTTGATTATATGGAATAAATAAAGATGGGTTTAAAAATGACACATCCACCATTTGAAAAGAGACCACTCCACTACATTGATAGACACCACTAGATTCAGACCAAAAAAAACCAAAAACAAATTGAAAAAAAGTCTTTTTGAAGTTATGGAAATTCATGCAGTCTGTAATGACTGAGGTCATTGGGAGTTTTCTTGTCCTTGGATTTGAATGTCTGGGCCTGAGTAGGTCTCAAGTGGTCTGAAAGTGAGCCACGCATGTGCCACCATCAACATCGCTGCATAATAAATACATATAGACTATGTTCAGGCTTGGATCACTGACAGAGCACTTGGGCGACTAGTTACAGTTATTATTACCACTGTTCCTTGACGATCATTGTTATATGGTTATTACCACGCTGGGTAATGCACTGACATCAGTTCAATTTTAGATTTGTGGTTCACACAGAAGTTTCATGGCAATCCACAGCCATCGGTCTTGTTAGTGGCTGTTAGTGTCGAACTCATCAAATACAAGGTGCTGAATAAATCTCAAAGATATAATTTTTTTAGATCAAAAATACAAATTAACACACTCACAATGACCCACACACGCATACTGTAGATGCGCGCATAGATGCCCATTACACCCACGCACAGGCACACATACTGAAGTTACCCTGCACTACTTTCTCATACTTTTCCGAGACAAGTCCTCTTTTCTAAAGTTGTTTATCCCAGTAATCACTGTCTTCGCCTCGTCTTCTTTCCAGAGTGGCCTGTCTCGGTGGCTTACTGCTGGTGTTGCTTCAGGCTGAAAACAAAACACAGGAAAGAATTTGTTAGTCTTGTTTCGTCTCTGAAATAGGCAGATCTGACAAGACAGGGCTCTTTAACCACAGGGAACATCGAGCCCTCTGGGGAGAAAGATATTCAGTTTCTGCCATGTTTGGTCCCTGGGAAGTAATCTCATTTACCTGTATATCCATGTCACATGCCATTTTTAATCTAGCGTAGATAGCACAATAACCCTGTTTTTTTATTTTTCATTTTCTGCTGCAGTGAAAAGAATTCCCTTTTACCAGGAATGACGGCTCCACTGTATGTGAAGCATTAACCAATAATCCTGTTTCACAATCTTCTCATAATTACAGCCGTCTATTATGCCTTCTATCTGGCTCTACCCCAAATTAACACAAAGGAGAAAGATAGGAGCATAAACCCTCATGTTTAAGGTGCAGTAATTACTGTGGATTTGGCCTTTATCTTGAACTGCTGATTGTTTTTCATGATGACAGGCGCTGCGGCTGCATTCTGTAGCTTTATCGCCATGAAACAAAGCAACTGCAGAGGCAAACACGTCACATTCAATTAAAGCAAAAAGATAAGTGGGATTGACGATCATGCTAAGAAACATACACCAACTGAGTAAGCATTTTTTGGTACAAGGATGTTTAAAGGACTAAAAACTTGCAAAATCCTGCAGCTGATCTTTGCGAAGTATTACGGAGATAACGATATCAAATTAGAATTCAGTGTTTCTTATTCACTCGCCTGAATGTCACAACAGAAATCCCAGCAATAATGCACAACTCCTCTTTCATCTCTGCAGCACTTTTTGTATAATTGTTCCCCATGTCAGTCTGAGGTGCTGTTCTTACTTTCATGATGTAGTTTTGAAATGTTTTCATCTCACCGTGAGCTTCGCCCTGTCTGCCTTTACCTTAGTTAAGAGAGACAAAAAAAAAAAAAAAAACCCACATGAAATGAAAATAAGATGTTTGCCTCCATACTCCACCGTCTGTCTGAGCCTGAAATGGAAATGTGTCCCCCCCCAAACAGCAGAACAAATTCTACCATTTTCATCGCAGTCCTTGTTAAAATGCTTCTTCTTTACTGTGTCCTAATTGGGCTGCTTCCCCCTCCTCTCTGCACACTCTCCGCTTAGTGAGAGAAAGAGGGAGGATGCACAGGCACCCTAACTGTCAGCACCTATCCCGATAATGGCTGTTAAAACAGTGGCCTCTACACCCTGTCTGCTCTGTCAGGACTCATCTAGCACGTCAGGCGCTCTGAAGAGAGGGAGGGCATGACTCTGGGAGCTTGTATTGTTTTCTGGGAGGGGACAGGTAGCAGCGAGGAGGGCTTGGAGGGCAACAAGATGAGAGTGGCAGAGTGAAAACAGTGTGGGGGAGAGAGATGGGTCAAAGCAAGGCAACAGAGAGCTGTAAGGCAGATAAAAAGAAAGGACATATAGTCGTCCAGTTGAATCCAAATTGACTTATATTAGACATTAACCCAAACAGCTGAATGTGTGAAAGCATGAAACACACTGTAACACTGAAGTAAAACTAATGCTTATTTTCAGTGTCAGTTTTGTTTATTATTTGTTGTGTCCAGAGGTTTTGTGTGACTTCCTAAAACTCAACAACTAATTCCCTCCATACATGTCAACATTAATTATAGTTGGTGGCAATCTGTCAGCGGTTGTAATTAATTACTGTTTAATCTGTTAAACAGTAAAATGCTTAATTACAGTGCTCCAGAGCAGGTGGTGACATCTACGAAGAGAAAAAAAATCAACCAAGTGATCATAATTACTGTACAATAATATAAAATAGAGTTGCCATAATTGAGAAGCTGCAACCACATAATAATATCTGTGTTTTATTCTTTATAACCAGCGTGTAAGGTAATTTTTTGCCTTTATTCTTGGCCTGTTTTCTTTGTAGTTTGTTTTTTTAGTTTCGTTTTGAGATGAAATAGGCACACGCAAACAAAAAAGGTACTTTTTTTTCCAAACTGTCATGCTTTTACTGTTTTCAGGACGTTTTTTTTACTCTTTACTTTTCTTAGGCACACCCCTCAGGCATGATTTGATATAAAAAAATCTTCCCATTTGAGAAGCTCTGAACAGAATATTATACCCAGATATTTCTGCCTGACAAATGACTAAGTAGACTATTAGTCAAAATTGAGTAATTTTCTCAGTCAACTATTCACTTGATTGTCCAGCAGTAGTTTCAGAGCATTGAACAGCAGAGGGGAGCCATCATAGTGAAATGTGTTTTATGTAAATGTAGCTCTGTAGGTCCAAAAGCATACGTTTGAATGCATAGATTCAGCTGCCATTTGCTCCATTGTCACATTGTTTTCAAAGTGTCCGTTTCTATGGGAACAACACGATCCAAGAAATCTGCTGGTTTTGACTTTGTAATGAATCTGCTACAAACTCAGTATTTTCTTTTATTTTTGATGCATGCTACAGACTCTGCTTCTGACATAGGACATTTGTATAGTAACACTGTACATACTCTGCCACAAATATATCTTCATACACACCATTATTAGCATGTGGATTGTACAGTTAACAACTGGAACAAGGCTGATGATGGACCAAAGAGGTACAAGGTGAGAAACAGTAGGACAAGGGCAAGAGAGCGGCAAGGTGAAGCAGGGGATGGAGTAAAAAATAAAGGTCACAGTCTCTGAGTGAATGGGGTCGTTAATAGACTAATCCAATAATCTGTCCCAGGGCCACACATGTGGGATGTAAGATATATGAGGATGTATGTGTGAGTGTGAGGGCAGAGAGTGCATGTGTCTCTGTGTCCAAGGGAGGTGTTTGTGAAGATGTGAAGGTCACCTTGGCACGTGGTGTGTGCATTTGAATGTGCCAGGTAAACACAGTCCAGCAGTTGCTAAGGGAGCAGAGATGTGAGTCATGATTCAGGCATGACCTCCCCCGACCCCCCCCCCACCTTATTAACATCAGAGACAGCGACGCTCACGGCAGGGATTGTGTGTGTATACAAAGACTGTCTGTTTGTGTGATTTTTGAGCAGAAGGTGTGAGGGAAGACAACGACTTTGGGGGAGATGAGGAGAGCCTGAGGCGTATGTGTGTGTGTGTGTTCAAGTGTGACAGAGGAGGCATGTAAGAGAGGAGCAAACCATCAACAGTCCTGAATTAACCTTTCACCTTGCCTCAAGCACAGAGAGCATTCACTTGCACACACAGGCCATGACACACACATACAGGCAGCGAGCCTGGCCTATTAGCAGGTCGATAGCTCAACCATTTGCATTCAGAGTTGCTTTACACTAAGCACTGTAATCTCTCACACTCGTCACCCTCTCTCTCTTTCTGTGTGAGCCTTTCCCTCTTGAATGTGCATTAGTTTGTTTTGCAGCTTGTGTGTATGTGTTCTCTGTGATACTGATGCTGAATAATTACCAGGGTGAGTAGGCTAAATGGACTGTCCCAGACCTCACCACCATACCCCTGAGGCCTGCGTTAACATCAGCGTCAACATCACCGTACACAAGTACACACTGTGCACGTAAACACACATAAAAGCAAGCCAGCGGTTGCAATTGTATAACAAAAAAAAAAAAAAAACACCCAGAAAGCAAAGGCCATGCAGTCCGAGTGAGCGATGGGAACATGAACAGTATTATACGGTTAGTTAAATTTCCAGTAATGTCATTGGTCAGGGATATTTAACCATGCTGACATTTCACTTCAAGGAAAGTTTACTTTACTGGTTACGTTATTTTTTCTTGTGGAATCCATGAAGCTGATTCCTTTTTTGTTTCATGCAGTTTTTTATAATAATGTATGTGTACATGGAGCAGTTGAAACTTTCTCTTATTGGTAGTATAAAAGCCATAATAGCCTTGAAGGTAATGTGTCTGATAACTATAAGCTCTCCATTACCACTTTCCCTGGTTCAAACCACTGTTTCTATACAGTGAACCAGGCAGAAGGATTTATAAACTTGACTTCTTTATCTCTATAAATCCAGTGCAGTACATGTTTAACCAAATACCTTGATCATGCTACACATTCATATGGAAACAACCGATTAAGCACTGTATAATTTACATGTGTGTCAAGTACGCAGTTCATTAAATGCAGTTACAAGAGCTTACATATCCATCCATAGAGTATTTGAACATATCAGTGCTGCAGAACAGCTCAACACATCAAGCTGCTTACTTTCTTACATGGCTACAGAACTAGATAAAAGAAAATATTAAAGAATTCAAGAAACTTTAACACAAACTTTTCATGAAGTAGTTGCGGCATCCCCCTGGCACGTCTAAATTTTGCAAAGATCAAAGTTTACCAACTCCTGTGTCTACCCTGTTATTTGGACAGGGACTTTTGAAACTTGATTTCAAATTACTCACTGTATGAGCGCAGGTTTACAATCACCGCTGGGAGCAGCCTGCCATCATCTGAAAACCTGCCAGATTTTTACACAGCAGTAGCGCTCGAAAAAACATTTGAGCTCCGGTTGGCAAATGTCCTGATGTTCCTTCTTTAATTTTCCTTTTCTCTGCCCCAACTTGGCCATTAGTTTTTAAGAGTACTTGAGTTAGAAAGCAACATGGGGATTTAATGTACTTCTATGTGCTTCAGTTCTGTCTGCTGGCTACTTGTGTCCCTGTCCGCCGGCCAGCTAAGTGCATTGGCCTAATTGCAGCATACTGTAAACTGTGAAAATGTTCTGCCAAGTTTATCTAGTTATATCTGTGCTGTTACCACCCAGTACAGGTCCAATTACAACAGCCAGTCTGGAGCGACTGTGTGGAGTCTGCAGCGTTTCAAATGACCTGCAGCTGACTGCGTATCAAGCAGATGCTCTGTACAGATAAGGAGAGTTGGCAGATAGAGGCATCCAGCTGTTTAAAGAATAGGGAAATCTGTTGTTGTTTTATGGTGACAAATTCCTAATGCCAAACGTCACACACAAATACACAAACCCACACAAATAGATGCAGACGCACACATGCAGTTTTCATGGATGTTTCTTCGGTGAGAGCTAATCCCACTGCCGCTGTCAGCCGTGCTTTCGTCTCCTCCGAAAAGCTCCTTACACAAGCCAAAGCTCATCCTGAGTGTGAAACAACACACATACGACCCACACATACACACACACACTCCACTCACACTCACTCAAACTTAGGCTGGAAGATTGCACATAACTTTAGCAAAGTCTTGTCCACCCCGTAAACAACCCTGAGATATGGATGGAACAATCTCAGTAGCCTCTTTTCCATAAGAAGTCTTACGTTGTACACTTATACACAAACGCACACATATACACAAGCTTTACACAAATACAAAACACATCTGAGCCTGACAGTTTGTTCTTAACGGAAACAGATTTGGTAAAAACATTTGTACTCTGGCCGTGTTCCAGCAAACTAAAGAAAATCCTGAAGCACACACACACACACACACACACACACACACACACCGCCCTCATTCATGGGCCCTTATGCCCTCTTATATCTCAACTTACTCTCTTGGAGGTTGTCTAGTGTCTTGTTTATGCTCTTGTGTATGTGTGTGTTTCAACTCATGTCAGCAGAAAAGTGACACTTTGCACAATGTGCAACACAACACAGTGTGACATGGACATTTTTTTATATCTTACTTTCTTGCAGCACTGTTGCAAAGGCTAAAAATATGTTGCAGGTTAATGTTGAACGGAAAGGACACGTGAGCGATTGAGACTTCGTCTAAAGTAGTTTCGAACACCCATTCATGCGCCCGTATTGTGTTTCACCTGAGTGACTGGGTGAAGGCAGAGGAAGTGAGGTTGATGAGGTGGAACCTTTGGTCTTGTTCTCCATTTCCCGGAGGATCGATACAGCGGTGCAACAGAGCTGGCAGGACTTATTTCCAGTACCAGTGTTCACTCTCATGGATTTTGGAATTCAGCACGTGTTTGCAATAAGTCTGCGAGGGCTCAGGGCTGTTGCACGATAAAATTGCTTGTGCTTTGAGACCTCTCCCATGGACAGTTTCACACTTTGTGGATGCTGTCTGTGAATCTGCAGGTCCTGCCAACGGGAAATATCTACAACACATGTAGAGTTCGGGAGCATACATCATACTGTGGTGGATTATGGGCCCGCCATGTTTGTGGTCCTCATTGGTAAACAACCGAATAGCGTCAGGAGTCAAAAATGTATATTGACACACATAATATTAATATTACAACACACGTTTTACTTGACATCAATAAAATAAGTGGGGCAGCAGTTCAATAGGAGGAACAGATGCCTAAATGCAAGCGATCACTGTCATTTTCTTCGCGATTTTAGTGAATACTCGGCAAACAGCTGATACATCTATGCCTGTAGCGCTGCTTCTGAAAATTACCTATCTATTACAGCACAAAGGAAGCACTGGTCTGTTCGGGAACATTGTTTTTTCCATATTTATGTAATAGATTAATGTTTCCTACCACGCCCCCGTACATGACAACATCACGATTGCGCATATGGCTGTTACACAACCAAAGCAGAGGGACGGACAGGTGTTTTAGTCCCGACCTGAACAGTGATGAGACTTAATGTCACATCCCATCACGCAACATCTGCGTCCCATTGTTGATAAAATGTCCGGAAAGTTTGCACGTTAAAAAGTCTAGAAATCTATAGGAATGAATGTGGCCGCTGATGAGTGGACCATAAATCCCAAAAATGCTTTGCAATGTGATGTCATGACCCTAAACTGTACATAGCATTATATTATTCAACTAAAAAAAGCACTCACACAGCTCAATCCTTTGACAAGGAACAATCAATCTCCAACTGATTGTAGACATTATTATCATATGATTTATTTTAACACAAGAGCTGAAACATTTTGCTATTTCCAGTTTGTATCTACTGTTTCCTTCCTCTCCAGCTCACAGAGGCAGATGTGGTGTTTTGCTGCCCCCTACTGGTTCTCTGTCAACATTGTCCTTTTTAAAATATTCACTTATTGCGTATAATTGGGATTTTCTGGGTTGTTTTCAGCAGGATTTCATCTCCTAATCTAGCCCAAAATTTGACGATTACTTTTTAGGCAATACCATACACTGTATATAGACGAAGGAGGTGTGATGTCCCCCATTGGTTTGTAGACTCCCATTTTGAAGCCAGGAGGTTGCCATTTGAACATTGTCATTTTGTTTGTTTGGAGCCAGAAATGACCATATTTGTATGATGAAGGAGTGAGGAGGCGGGTTTAACCCTTGAACCTGAGATCACTGCTCAATGTGTATGAAAGTCGACTTCAGTGTTGCTGTCATTGGAGACCAGACCTGTCAATCCAGCTAACCATGCCCCTAAATATTCCTCTTTTTGTATCTCTATGTAAATATGTTTTTCTCCAGATCACTGATAACAACATTTCACTTTATCTAATGACATCAGGATGACTTGTGAGAAAAAATTATTTAATGAGTATTTCATGATAGAAGTCAGTTGGAGCCAGAGTTTTCTGGAGCCAGCCTCCTCATTTTGAGCCCCACTTGCTTCGTCCATTTCTATATACAGTCTATTGGAAATACCTAAAAGTACACCTAGATCAGAAATGCTTCAGCCCAACACGTCACAATATGTTGTTCATGTCCAGTTCGCTGTAGCATAAATCTTGCCTAACATGTCATCAAACAGTGATTGCACTACAAAATGTATCATCTCCTTCAGTTGATATCCCTGTGAACTCTCTTGAGTAAATTTCATTGCTCTGAAATACGACTGAAGTCCACAGTTCTCTCCCAAACCTTGGACCACTTCCTATAAGCCTGTCTGATAAAGTGGATGAGGGACTATGTCCTTTTTCTTTCCAGTGACCTATCAGGACTTCCCCTGTAAATCTCCCTGGTACCTCTCCCTTGGTCTCTCTCATCCGTCGATGCCCTGTGAATCCATCCTCTCCATCCTAAGCGGTAAAGCCCTGCAGCTGTCAGCAACGGTGGGTTCATCTCATTGTCCACTCCAAATCTGCTCTATACGTCTGAGGCTTCACATTTCAGTTCAGTTTAAGGAGATTTACTCTCAATTTTGTTTTACTTTCTTTTGCACTTTGACCTTTGTTTCCCTGGATCTGTCTGCATCACTACATTTCTCCATGTCCATCTGTCTGTCCTGATCAATTTCATCTCAGTCTTTTGTTCTCTATATTCTTTCTTTCTTCTGCTTCTGTCTTAAACATGATGTCTCCTTCTGTCTCTCTGCATCACTCTTCAGATCTGTCTCTCAGTGTCTGTGCTGTTCTCATTCTCTCTCATAAACATGACTCTCTCAGTGTGTCTGCCCTCTTTTCCGCTTTGCGACAGTAAAACTGACAGGAAAGAGTTATGAGCCACCAGGTTTCCCATGATTTACTGTGTCTGTGCAGAGATATTATACAACTCAACAATCACACTGTTCAGGAGTTGAGGAGTTTAGACGATGCTCTTATCTTGGCCGACTAGAGTGAGTGAGGAGCTGTATTAGCTGTTCGGTATGTTGCTTCGTGGCATGTAGCAGTTAATAGACACTGACTCCTGCAATCTCTTCTGTGACCTTTACTTTCACCCCCAAAACATAATAACATATCTTCCTCTGACTCAACAACATCTCCTTCCAAACGTTACTTATAGTAGCTCCCAGAGCTTGTGATGAAATTTTGCTGAGAACTTTTTACCAACCTACCTGCAAAATCTCTCATCACAGAAGCTCATCACATCAGTTTCAGTGTAGTACATTAAGTAACCTTAAGTTATATTTGATATATTGGATTCATACTAATGTGAACTGCTGCAGTGTCTCTGCTTCTCAGAAACACCACAGTCAGAAACATGAGTTCGTCGGGTGGATTTTAAACTTTCCCTTTCATGTGCCAACAAAATTTTTACTTCTGTAGCTCAGCCATGGTGCCAGCATGAAACTCTTGCAGATACTTTTGTTTCAGTCCCTCAATTTTTACTGTTACCTTTATAACAGTGAGTTTATAGTTTTAAACAGACCTTTTCAAAAATATCTTAATAATTTACAGATTTTCTTCAATTTAAAACTGGATTCAAACTGCTAAAATCCTGGTCTCTGAAAACGGCTGGGGATGTGGTCGACAGGAACAAATAAAACCTGGATGGTAAATATAATGGTTCAAGCATCTACAAATGTCCCACAATAAAAGCCCTGTTAAGAATTTGAAGGGTTTTTGTCCACTGCAATGCCAGCAGGCTTTTAATATGAAATGGTTACAGGAAGTCTTAAATTTATATTAACAGGGTGATCCAGTTACCTGATCAACCAGGCCCAACACGCTTTGAAAGAATACTTTACAAAGACGTGAGGGCCTGGAGCTGCACTGCTGTCTCTCATTTCGAGGGCGGGCTTAGCAAGCTGAGAGGGAACCAATCACAGAAGTCGAATGTGAGGCACAAAGTGTGAGACGCTCGCATGTGTAGCCGCAACACGAAAACAAACGAGTGGAGCTATGGCAAACGGAGGAGAGAGGACTAACATCAATGACAGCTGTCGATTTTGTTCTTAAAAATTTACGGATACGAGGCGTCATTGCACACTCGGTTCAGATAGACCGAAGCTAGAGCAAACTCTCGTACGGCAGCCATGTCCGACATTTTCAATGCTTTGATTTGGGAGAAGCTTGTTCCGGCTTCTGAGTATGACGCGTCAACAACAGGGGCATGTGATTGGTCCGTCCCAAAGTTTGCTCATGAAAAGACTGGCAATG
>OOFC01013644.1:35213-54267 GCA_900323345.1 Pseudochromis fuscus | reverse complement strand
GGAAAAAAAAGAAAGGACAGGTAAAGCTGGAGGCTCTAAAAGATACATGGAGATGTGCTGATACACATGAAAACAATGGGCTTTTTAAAACGTCTGCAGTGATAGAGAGAGAGAAACAGAGAGAGGGACAGAGAGAGAGAGCAGGGGAAGAGATTTGGAGATGGAAAGATAAAAAGAGGTAGATGGGACTGATTGGGGAAGTGCAGGAGATAGGGACAGGACAGGACGGGAGAAAGTGATAGAGGAAAGAAAAAAAACAACGGAACATTTTTTTAAGTTTCGTAAAGGGAGACAGGCAGCAGGGAGGGGAGGAGGAAAGAGAGAGAGAGAGAGAGGGAGAGAGAGAGGAGGGAGAGAGGAGGGAGAGAGAGCGTGTGTCTGTGTGTGTGTGTTTTTATGAATGAAGTGAGTCACTGCCGATGTGTCATAGGCCCGACGTCTTTATAAAGGAAGTTTTAAACAAGCCTAAACACTTCACTGCGCGCAAAAATTGGACTTACCACACTCGCATCCCTCTCTCTGCATTTCTGTTGCCTCTCTCTCTCCAAACTGTCTAAGTGCCTCTCTGCCTTCAGCACTCTATAAAGACTTACAGGGTCCTGCTCTCAAACTTTACTAAAGACAGAAAGTTTTGACGATATTGAGGTTTTTTTTTTCCTTTGATTTTTTTTCTCTAACTTTCTCTCCTCAGAGAGCTCCTCTCATCACTCTGCTCTCTCATTCATTCTATCCTGACAACTTTCCTCCTCACTCTGACTGCGGAGAAGAAAACCGGAGCACGTGACAATTTCCCGAGTTCAATTTATTTATTAATTTTCTATTTATTTATTTATTTACCTCCGTTTGTCTGCTGGTTTACCTATCTCTTGGATCCAATATGAAATGTAAGTGACTGTAAGATTTTAGATGATGATAAATGTGTTATCATATTTAATTTTTTTTAAACTTTTTTTTATCTTATTATCATTATTATTATTAACGCTACAGTTTTGTTTTGTTTTTTACAGTCGTTGTTATTTAAAGTTTCTCTGAGTGTTCACAGGTATTTTATCGCGGAAAAAAATTAATGTTTTATTTTTATTATAGATTAACATACAAACAAGTGAGTTAGCCTTGCTTGCTTGGCTGATGATATGGACAACTGTATCCTCTGCTGATCTCTGAGCTGTTAAAGTTACACCAGGACATGGGGAGCTGAGATGCTCCTGCAGTGTTATTTTGGCTGTGATTCTTGTGGTTCACCTGTAATTATCAAGCATTCATCATTTCAACACCACTGTGGTTCCCTTTTAATACTTAGTCTACCTTGTATTTGAACTTGAAAGGAAAAGAATGAATGAGCTTACTGTTAGAGAGTTCACTTGGCTTGGGTCTATATAATTTATACCACCAACTCACGTACCTATCGAGTTGCAGGTGTGACAATCAGCTGCATTCATTGCCTTGCTTATGGTAAAGAAGTGATGGAGATATTCTGTGTCAAAGCCCGGCTTTTAATGATTTAATGATTTGCATTCAGCCTGTGAAAACACGACTCTGACTCTGAGGCTCTGTGGGATTCCTCTGCCAAGTCTGGAGCTATTGTTTATATTATGGTGCAATATCTTCCCCTGGAGCTGACAGCCGTGGCCTGAAGTCATTATCATTATGGCGAGATGACAGCGCCTCTCCACTAATTGCTTCCGTTTTGTTGTACCCCCACAGTGCTGCTGGACTCCTCCTCATCGCTCCTCTTCTCGCTGCTATTGGCCCAGCTGCCTGTGTTCACGTCTGCCTCTCCACTTCCACAGCGGAGGCCCACTGACATGGATAAACTGTCCAATCAGACCAAAAATCTAATGAAGCTCACCCAAGAACTGTTGGTAAGTCAACATCCAGTCACGGTCGTTAACTTTTGATTGGAGGAGAGGCTGATGAGACCCTGACCATCCTTTGCTAATTGAATTGCTAGTGTGAGGGTGGAGGAGAATGCTAGTCACACATTGATCTTTCGCTAACTGGATTTTGGTGCTAATGTTAGCTCCCTGCTTAGGTAACCTCACACATTAAACTACACTAACTTTGCATCATGCTGTGCTGTGGAAACACAGTTTGGATTGTTCAGGGCTTCCGTCTGCCTTAAGCTGCTTTCATTGATGACAGACTGGCTGGGATCCATCTGCATGCTTAGATCAGGGCAGCAAACCCCTCAGGGGAGATTCTGATGGAGTGATCTCACTTTTAATCCACACTACCATCGACAAGGGAGAGGAGGTCTGACTCAGCAGCCTCCTGCTGTGCCTGATCACCTCACTGGTGGCTGTTGAAGGAAGACTGGTAGTCAGTGAAGTTGCAATGAAAGTGCCAGTGCACAGTGCAATGAAATTACCTGCATCCATCTAAGACCAAACAGCCAAGCATGCCATCACAGAAATGATAGCAAAGTTCATCACTTCTGTTTACACAGAAACATGTTTATGTTCTGTGGGCAGACTGTGGAAGTGTCGAGTTTTTTGGGTTTTTTTGCCAATGAAATCTGAATAACGTCTTTTTTTTGTGACCAACAAATCTCGCCTGAAGTTCTACTTTGTTGACAGTCAAGTGAGTAGGAAAATCAGATTTGAGAACTTGGCCAAGATTTGGATGCAGCTGGTGATTGTGTATCAACACTGTGTTTTAACAGGTGAAAAAAAAGAAGCGTGATGATATCTCTGGTTACACATGCCTGATATAGATTCTATTTTTGCATCATGCAAATCTTAAAACTCTTTTGTTTCACAGGATAAAATCAAAAATAGCCACATACTCTCTCTAGTCTTGGTCGGTAGATAGTGTTCAGAGTGTGTGTGTGTTATGCATGTGTGTGGCTTTGTTGCTTTAAAACAATGCTACAGGCCATTGTGTGGTAGCAGTATAACCTGGAATCCAGATGTGAGCAAGCCAGTACTATCAAAGGGCGCTGGGGACAGTATTAGACAGTGTTCAGTAACATGGAAGATTTATTTTTAATTTTCTTTCCCTTTTTTTGTGGACTTCCACTAAAGAGAGGACAAAGTTAGGAAAGATAAATAGAATGGGAATCCATGGAAAGTCCCTGCAAAAAAGCAATGAAACTGATGCTTTAAAGAGAGAGAAATGTGTGTCTGTGTATACACGTAGGTCTATATTTCCAAAGCGACTATGTATGTGTGTGTGAACGTGAGCCTGTGCGTACAGTATGGGTACAAACGTGTGCATGTGTTTGTGTGTATGCATTTTTGTGGCTCTCTGTGTGTGTGCGTTGTGGGTTCTGTAAATAGTCCTGGTAGTATAGGTGTGGTGTTTAGTGTTTTGCTTTCGGTCGCCACAGCAAAGTGACTTGATAAAAATCAAAAAGATTTATCACATTCCAGTATTTGCATTCAGGAAGAAAAAGGCTGGATGCTGAGTTCTGTCGGGTGAGGTCATGGTCTACGATGGAGAGAGCAAGAAAAAGGAGGATAAGAGGGAGAATTAAAGGCTGAGAAAGATGGAGCAGAAACCACAAGAGATGAAGAGATCAGAGAGCAAACTAGATGACAAGCCAGTGGTGTATGTGTGTGCATGCATGCACATGTGCACGTGATGTTGCATGTGCTTGTGCACCTGGTATGAGAGAGAGAGGGAGAGAGAGAGGAGGGAAGTAAGGGATGGTGGGGGACAGAAGTAGCAGAGACAAAACATTGGACCACAAACATAAGTGAGCTGTTATGAAAGGCTGATGGAGAGACATGAGAGACAATGCAGCACATTCATGACAAAAAACATCAACACAAACAACTGGAAGCAAGGAAAACGCAGCATAACAGGTTAAGGAAGCATTAAGCTCACTCAACCTGTTTATCCAAAACATTTCTCAGCACTCATCAACATAATGTTGTTATGTTCCTCTGCTGATTGGAAATGACGCATGCCACATCAGTCATTTGTCCCCATTCATTACCGAATTAGGCCTGCATCTATAATGCTAAATTGTACAAGCGATGGCCACAGCTGCCCCTATAAAGTAAATATCAAAAACCTGCAGCTAGGTTGTTTATCCCCCTCTGCTGGTCACGGTGAACACTACATCTGCCGTCTGGACACAGTTTACAACACAACTTTAGCTGGGCAGCAGCACTGCGTCATTCTATCTTTTTATAGCTGTGACCCTGGAGTTTCCCTACAGCTCTGTGTTGTCTGTCCCACTTGGAGCTTTCTTAGTCACTGCATATGTTGTTATCCTCGCTCCCAGCAGAAAACATCCTGTGGGTTCAGGTCATTTGCTCTTATTGTTGACATTTGGGGAGGTTGAATGTGGGTGAACTCACACTGACCCGATCAACCACACTCCCCTCAGTGAGAGCTACTGTCTCTAAGCACAGAAAACAGTCGTCCAATCGAGGTGCTAGACTAATACTTTCCTCATGTTGCCGTGACTTGTCTCAGGATGAGTAAAATTGCACTGATGCAAATTACTAATGCCTGCTCTGTGTCTCGTTTTCTCTTTCAGAGGGAGCATGCATTTGACTCAGATGTGGAGCCCCACAGGTTCAGGTCTCTGCCAGAAATGAGCAACAGATCAGCCAATGACCTCAACAATCTTGAGGTAATGCTCTGATAATGTATTTGTGTGTGTGATTGTGTATGTATGTGCGTGCGTGTGGAGGGAGAGGGGCTGGCTTGTTTCTACCAGTTACATCTTGCCACACCCATGCAAAGTCTCTAAAGTATGTCTGTGTTGTTTCCAGCTGAAGCCCACACTCTCTCAGCTCCATGCTGACCTGAAGCTGTATGAGCACCACTTCGAGTGGCTGAACAAGGTTTCAAAGAAGCACCACCACCCTGCAGTGCCTAAGCTGGTGGAGATGATCAGAGAAATGAAATCTCTTATCACACTGCTGCACCGTCAGGTAAAGAGCTGACTTTTTCCCTTTTGATTGTCAGTTGTTTTTACAGCTACGTGCGCGTTTTAGCTCTAAATGTATAGCAGTTTATTGTCACTTTTACATCAGCTTATAATAATTAAATGGTTTTTCTAACCACATTGTTTCCCTTTTTTCTCCTCCACAGATGCTGAGAGTTGAAGCACCAAGGCTGACTCCAGCAACCCCCTCCCTCCCCCCTCAACTCCCCTATCAGTTTGATGTCCTGCAGTCCAGCCATGAGCTTCTTCAGCACTTCAAGCTCTTCTGTGATTGGGCGTATAGAGCCTTCATCAGCCTCAAGCCCAAAGTTCCCACAGTACAATGATGGTCCATAAGGTGAACGGCTGCAGAGCCTGTGAGGATACATGGAGTTACGCCTCAGTCAATGGGGAAACAGGACTATGTCAGCGTGCACTGTAGTCAATAGCATCCCTAAAGACTGCCAAACACCAACCAATGACGTGTGTTGAAGAATGCATATTTTCATCAGAGCCAATGAGGATGCACCATACTGCAGCCAGTTACGACCATCAAGATTCCCTTTAAAGCAAACTGCCAATTTAACTATGATGATCATGTCATGATTCCCCAAACTCTCTCCCAAAGGCCTTGTTCAGGACCATGTTATTTATGTATTTATTTATTTATTGACTGTTAGTAATTTATTTAATTTTATTTATTTGAAGTTGTAATGTGTCACTTTCATCTTCACTTATGTACTAACGTGAATTTATTTGTCTGCATCTTTGTAATCTTTCTTATTCTCTTGTGTTTCAGTGATTCTCAAAAAAAGAAAAAAAAAAAACAACACAGCAGTGCTTCCTGCACCTGTACCTCTGATTATGCCTTTTGTTTAAACTAACTTAATTTACTTTGCATTTGTGTCTTTCTTCAGCCAATAATTCTTCCAGTAGATGTAGCATATGTTTGGGACAGCCAAGGTTTTCACTATCACTTACAGTGCCCTTAAAGTAAACATTTTAGAAAATGTTAATGTTTTCACTAACCATGGTAAATGTGCCACATATTAAGATCACAATTGATGGCTTATCAAATTCATTGGATTTATTTGTAAATGTCCGGATGGTAACTGAAGAGGAGTGAATTCTTTCTTTTGTACCACAGGCAGTTTCTATTTTTAATGCCTGTTTCTCATGTTCTGCATGAGGAGGCATATTTAACATTGTGGTAAAGTTGTATGAATGCCCTGTTGCTGAGCACTGATGGTCCTGATTAGATTCTTTGCACAAACTTGTTAAGATTAGCCTCTTGGACTAGCGAGATGGCTGATTTTGAACCTGTGCTTTGGGGTAGAAAAGTTTGTTATTTTTAGTTAAACACCCAAAGCCTTAAAATACTATGTATTGTGACACTATGTTCTGTACAGGTGTACATAAATGTACAAGAATGTAAATTGTTGTATACAGTGCTTTTGTGTATCATGTTGTTTCTACAGTATAATGTAGATCGCCAATTTTAACACTATACTTTTTATTCATTCCTATTGTAGTATTTGTTACAGTATTGACTATTTATTTAAGTAACTTGGTGGAACTATTTATTTTGTGCTGCAGTGGAGCAAGTCTCCTATCCTTTTTGTACTTTTATACAGTTTTTATTCTTATTCACTATTATTCTACCATCACGTTTAAATTATTGTTGTAACATCAAGATGCCTCTTCCACACACTGATTGGCCTCAATGTGAAATATGTGCCTTGGTGAAATAAAGAATGTGCGCAATGGATTTTGAGAATATCTTTGATATGCATGGATCATATATAACTGAGCTGCAGCGTAAACTATAATAATGGTTGGAAGTCGAGGCAGACTCAAGCAGATACTACGTTACCCAGAAGTCTGTGCGGCAGAGGCAGAATATAACAAATGAATACTTATCTTAAACGTATCTCTAAAATTTTATTATAAATATTTTAGATGGTAGATACATCAAAAACAAGTCCTTTCTGTAAAATTTGGGAGTTAAAAATATTTTCTCGTAAGGTTTAAAAACGTCAATCTGTCTGTTGAAGCTGTTGACCAATAGTTGTGGCGCATCTTTTGTTCCAAACACCCAATCACCGTCGCCGTTCTTGGGAGGCGGCATCGGGTGGAGAACTGCTGTTAGTTTGCGCTGTGTTTATTGTTAAGGTTGTGTGGATTAGCACTGCGGTACCCAGTTTCTTTTCACAATATCAACAATATAGCTTTAAGATGAGTTAAAGGTGCGAGGTGAGTACTGCCTCAGTCTCTATTCATGCCGATTGTTACCGAGCAGTTTAACGAAGCTATTCCGCATTGAGGGAAGCTTGATTAGCTTTAAAAGCAGGCCACTAACTGCTTTTGTTGATACTGTAAAATATAAATATATTTATGTGTGTTGTGTGCCATCTTGCAGCAGGTTACATTATGACACACTTATAAAGTACAATAATGTGTGGCTTAGCTGCAGCCTCTGTGTGCGTCTGTTGCTATCAAGCACCGCAGTGCGGGGACGGACAGAAACCATAGGCTGTGTATGCACTGACGGCCGGAGGAGAGACAGCGAGGGAGGGGAGGACTAGCCCCAGACACAGGAGGGAGGGAGGGAAAGAGGAATTTAAAGGGAGCATTCCCACCAAGAGTCACCAAGTTATAATACTGTATTTATTTTCATTTTATTTGAAGCCTGACCTGCCCTAATCTCACGATTTGAGGTGACAGCTGGGAAGGAATTTAATTGAAGACACAGATGAAAACATGAACGAAGCAAAGTTGAAAGAAACACCATGATACTGCACCAAAACTGACTCTACACCTGCTTCCAAGGAATACCCTCATCTGCCACCAGACTGATCTGGTAATGGCCAACTCAGTGGCCTTAGTGGTCCAAGCAGAACTCCTGCCAACTCAGTCCACCACTTCCCTCTCTCCTTTCCCATCCCTTCTTGGCTCAGGAGAGGATGGAGAGGATGATAGAGAGAGGGGGGAGCTGGTGGAGGGAGATAAGGGGGTAGTGGAAGGTGGAGAGGAGGTGGTTCTGGACATGGTGTCGTCATCGGTGTCAGGATCAACCCAACAGCCCGAGCAGTCGGATCATCCCTTCCAGTGTCTGGACTGTGGCAAGAGCTTCAGGTGGTCATCCAGGCTGACCCACCACCAGAGGAGCCACAACAATGAGAGACCCTACCGCTGCAACCTTTGCCCCAAGGCCTTCAAGGGCTCCTCTGCTCTACTCTACCACCAACGGTATCCATGATAAAAGGATTTTATTGTGTTATAACATGATGTTACATATGTGTCCAGCACTGTTAATGAGTTCATGCATTCAGTCTCCCTCAGTTGTACTGATATGATCAGCTTCCACACATCACATAGCAATCAGTAAGCTAAAGGAGGGGCGTACACTTGCATTAGCCTTCTGTTCAGCAAAGAATCCTCTGACTTATCATCATGAAAGGATGTAAACCATCTTTTTGCATGGTATAATTTTTTTTTTTTTAAAAAGAGGTCAGGACAAAATGTTTTATGTAATAGGGTCATAATGAACTTTTAATTAAGTTTTTAGTTTGGCCTTCAAATTCTTTGTAGTCCATAATCTGTAAATGAACCTTACATAGTGCAACATTATATTTTACTAAATTAGGTAATGGCATGTGCATCAGTCTTTCAGCCTGCTGACCCTCTCAACTTGCAGTTTCACAAAAGTAAAAATTTTGAACTGGGAATGCACTGGAGCTGGCCAGGAGATCAGACACCAACATAAAACGCATACCTGAATTTATCTATTATACAGACAGAGAGGGAGTGAGTGTTTTTTCCAGTCTGCCTCCCTTCTTATCTGTTTAGTTTTGCCAAATTCAGTTCAACAGAAAAAATAAAAATAGGTACTTTCTAGTATTCATAACTGTCTTTCCTTAAAGCAGCTGTAAATGGTGCTGGTGTAAGATAAGGAAAAGTATTGTAATATTTGTCTTTGCTGATTTCTTTTTCACATTTGTAATTTTATTTTTTTTTATGATTAACCATGCTCTCCTCTTGAAAAGTTGCTTTTATTTTGCAGGTCTCACTCAGGGGAGAAGCCTTATAAATGCCAGGACTGTGGCAAAGCCTTCAAACGCTCATCTCTGCTCCAGGTCAGATGTAATTTCATAAACAAAAATTTTGTGTGTGTGTGTGAAGCTTACAAATGATTTCACTATCTCTGTCACTATTCCCAGGTTCATCAGAGTGTCCACACTGGAGTGCGTACCTTCTTGTGCCCCTATTGCCCTCTGACGTTTAAGTGGAGTTCTCACTACCAGTATCACCTGCGCCAGCACACAGGAGAGTGCCCATATCCCTGTGACACTTGCCCCAAGGCCTTCAAGAACTCAAGCAGTCTGCGGCGACACAAGAATGTCCATCTAGGTCTCAAGCCTTACACCTGTTCAGTGTGTAATAAATCCTTCACTCAGTCTACAAACTTGAGGCAGCACATGAGGATACATACAGGGGAGAGGCCTTACATCTGCAGTGAGTGCGGCCGGAGCTTTACACATTCATCAAACCTGGCTCTGCACAAGAACTCTCACTCCAACCTCAATGCAGGAGGGAAGGAGGGAAAGAGGGGAGAGGACGGACGGAAGGGAGATGAGGTAGTGGAGGTGGTGGTCGGGGCAGAGGAAGTGACATCATCAATGTTGACAGACATGGTGGGATTTGTGAGCCAGGAAGGAACTGATGGAGTCGGGGTGGGGATGGAAGAAGTTTTCCTGTCAACCACCTCCTCCAGCCAGGCTCCAAGCCTTCTCCCCCAGCTCACCCTCACTTCCTCTGGGGAGGACATGTGCACATCAAGGGCCATTGGGACAGAGGTTCACCTGAGCACAGACACCGGGGCCAGTGTGCTGCTGTACAGCTGTGGCAGCTGCACCCACACTTTTGGCACACGAACGGAGCTGGAGGAGCACCAGGCCATACACATGGCTCCAGAGGAGCACGTGGCCAGTGGAGAGTCAGGGCATGGGTCGGGGATGGAGGTTGGGGATGGGCTAGTAGGAGCTGGACACCTGCTGGCTGACTTTGAGGAGGTGGTGGAGACCACTACAGTGGCTGAAAGTGGACACACAACGGAGGTGCTCCTCGGATTAGCAGAGGGAGGAGATGGCAGCAATGCAGTAAGTGATAGAGTCAGAACCAACCCCCCCTCCTTATCACATTAAAAGAAAAAATAGTGGACAGCAACCCACATCTGAAATTTGTTGGGCTCAGCAATTCAGAGGACCTGGTGATGTGGCCACTGAGGGTTCTTCACCCCTGGTAGAAAAACATATGACCACTCAGGGGTTAGCAGCCTAACCACCAGAGCTACACTCATGAAAAATAGTGACAGAGAAAGTGGCGTTAATCAAGGTCAAAGTCAATTTATAGATGAACCTATATCTCTGATCAGCTGTGACAAATGTTAGTGTAAAGCACTGGGCTCTACTGATAACCCCTGCCCCCAACAAACATGCTAATGTGAACACAACGTCAGGTAAAATAAAGTGAACCAAAAAAGCAACTTAGTCTGATTATTTTAATTGTATAATTTAACCTTCAAGATCAAGAAAAACACTTTTCTGTCTGTCATTTTCTGTCCGGATTTTATTGATCTACAAATGAAGTCAAAGAGTTCAGTTTAAAAATATGTATTTTTGATATGTATTACTTTCTTTGGTTTGTCCTCAGAATGTCGGCACCACCCAGGCCCAGTTTGACCTGTTACAGAGCTTCACCGAGGTGACTCAGAGCTCTGAGACCGTTCAGCCAGAGGCCAGAACCACATGGGCAGGGCTGTCATGTGGCTACTGCAATAAGACCTTTAAGACCAGTGGAGGCCTCAATAGACATGTGTCGCTGGTGAGAACGACCGTAACTCTTGTACTTCTAACATTGATCCACAGCTCACAGCACTATATATCCAGTACCAAGACTAACATTTATCCATCTGAAAATAAATTCTATCTCCTGTGTTCCTCTGTTGTTTCCCCAGATGCACTCTCTTTCATCACAGTCCCGCTCCCAGTTCAGCTGCTCCGCCTGTGACCGCTCTTTCCCTCTCCTCTCCTCGCTCCTCACGCACCAACACTCCCACACCCCCGAGCAGCGTCTCCTGGCTGAGGCAGAGGCTGAGATAGTGTGTCCTCCGTCCCTTTCCTTGTCTCTGCCCCTGCCCTCCTCTCCGAGCCAAGCTGACAAGCAGCAGGAGGGCCAGAGAGAGATCCACGTCGACATCATTGCCGTTGGCGAGGAGCAAGAGGAGCAGCCGGCCAAACCAGCCAAAGCCCACAAAAAGACGGGATCTAACAAGAGCACTCCTGCTGGAGGTAAGGACATTTCCAGAGAAAGAAGATTAGACACAAAACTGCATGCATTTAATATTCATGTGTTTTGGTGTGTACCTTCACACCTGCAGTTAAGCTGGACATACTGTAACTACTTTCAAATCAGTTTTCATAATCCGATTGTAACATCCATGGAACTTGACTGGATTATGCAACGCCATTCACACTTTTATACAGAGAGGCCATACCGCTGCTCCGAGTGTGGAAAAGCTTTCAAAGGTTCATCTGGGCTAAAGTACCACATGCGGGATCACACAGGGGAACGGCCCTACCGCTGCACTGAATGTGGAAAGAGCTTCAAGAGATCTTCGCTGCTCTCTATCCATCAAAGGGTAAGGCTCGCTGCTTGGTTACACAAAGTTAAAGTTTAATTCCCAAAAGAGAAATACACTATTTCGAGGATGAATTTTGTGATTTGGGTCATTGTACAACTCTCCAAATTAGAGAGCAGATGAAAGCACTCTATGTCAGACAAATACAAAAAGCATGAAGAATCTTTCACTCCATCTGTGGCTAAGTAGTTGTTATTACACATTCAGTTGTAACAGTATTTGTGTAACTGTTCAACCTGTATTTTGATGATCAATATGCGTATTGCCACTTTTATGTTGCATTTATTTCAGAAATTAATAAAAATTAAAGTTTTTGAAGATGCACATACAGAATCAGTTGTATTAAATGTAAAAGCAGTCACGCCACCAGCTAAGGGTTTATCTTTTATTCTTAGATACTGCTTTTGGTAGGACATCAAGAACTTTTGAAGCTTAATGCCAAAAAAGTGTAAAGTAATCAGATTTCTTTTCATTTATTTATTTACCCAGGTACACACAGGAGTGCGGGCATTCCAGTGCCCTCACTGCCCTCTCACTTTCAAATGGAGCTCTCATTATCAGTACCATTTGCGGCAGCACACAGGTGAAAGGCCATATGTGTGTAAAGAGTGTGGCAAGTCCTTCAAGAACACCAGCTGCCTGCGTAGACACAGTCAGATGCATTCTGGACTGCGGCCTCATATATGCTCCATCTGCTCAAAGTCTTTCTCCCAAACGTCAAATCTGAAGCAGGTCAGTGCGGTCAGTACAGATTGAAGTCATGAATGATCTATTTTATAAACTGTTCTCTTAATTTTTCTTCCCTCTTCTTTTGTTGTTTCTCTGAGAGCAGCACGAACGTACCCATTCTGGTGAGAGACCGTTCCAGTGCACACACTGCAGTAAAAGTTTTACACACTCCTCGAACCTTCAGCTCCATCTTCGCACACACTCGTCGCGCAAGGACTACAAATGCCCCTACTGCTCTAAGGAGTTTGTCATGCACTCCTACCTACAGAGGCACATCCGCACCCATGGCAGTGGTGTTTCCCTGCCTTCCCCTGGTGGTGGAGGTAAAGATGGTGTGGCTGTAAAAGCCAGTGTTGGAGGAGTAACAACCACCACAACCCTTCTGAACCCCATCACCCTGGAAGCCTCAGGAAACAATGGCAGTCTGATTGTGTCGCAGCCAGCACTTAATATTCCCCCCAACACCTCCCAGAACTATTTCATGATTCAGACAGCCAGCGGCCTGCAGCTAATTCCCCTGTCGTCCCCTGCACCAGCTCCTCCACCTCCTCCACCACCACCACCTCCATCCCAGCCTCAAAACTTTCTCCTCCTGCAGTGCCCCTCTAACAACGGCAGCCAGTCCAGCTTGATTCTCCTCCCTGCTGCAAACAACCCTCCACCAGCTCCGGAGCCTCAGTCCCTCCCTGTACTTCAGGCTATTCAAGCATTCCAGCCCGTCCTAAACCAAACACAGACTCAGATACCCCAGTTTCAAACGGTATCACAGCAACAACAACAGACCAGGATCATAATTACCAACAATAATAACAATGCAAACACTCCTGTTGCCACACCAACACACAACCTCTCAGCCAACTCTCTGCTGACCAAGCCCATATTAGGGAAGAGCACAAGGACAGCACGGGGGAGACGGGGGCGCAAACCGAAAGCTGCTCTTCAGAAATCTGCAACAGCTCCTGTCAGTCAGACTGCAGGTGGAGCTGTTCCAGTAACAAACTGTGATGTGACCAGTGGCACCCCAACTGTTACTGCTGCTAATACCACCACAGAGTCATCATCCTCATCATCTTCTGTACCCATTGTTTCCCACTGTCCCCTGTCAACATCTTGCACTACTGTCCCAAGTGTTTCATCTACTACCACTCTAACCCATACAGTGGATACCTCAGGACCCCCACCAGCTGTTACCAATTGTATAGTTTCACAAGCCACAACAGTACCCACAGCATCAGTTTCTACTCCTGCCCCTTCTACTCAAGAAAGAAAACCTCATACCACTGTGGAGCAAATGAGGACAGGGGAAACTATGACAGGGAAACAGTTTGTGTTATGTTTTGATAATGAAGGACAGGCGAAGGAGGGGATGAATATCGAGGAGGGTGGGGAGTCATACGTGCTACAGTTTGAAGGGAATGCATCTGGGGAGGCAGTGGGTGGAGGAATGGGTGAAGAGGGAAAGTCACTTGTGTTGCAGTTCAAGACAGATGGACAAGGTAAAGGAGAAAAGGGGGGCGATAAGGGAGGGATGATGTCACTTCTGCATGAATGGGGTGGAGAAAAGCAGGGCGATAGACCAGCAGGAGGGGAGGGGAGCCAGGGGGAGTCATACGTCCTTCATTTTCACACTGAGACACAGGACAATGGTTCATCCAGTGCTACATTCAGCCAAGAGCAAGACAGGAGCCTGCAGCTTTCCTGCACACCTGCCCAAGGTTTGGTACCACTGGATGGGCAGGAGGTCGTGTTTGAACTCGGGGGTGAGACCAAGATGGGGCAGGAAACTGAGGAAGGGATGCAGATGATAGCCTTGATAGAAGGTGAAGGAGGAATGATGGGAGAAGAGGGGGCAGGTTGCAGTGCTGCAAGTGGCACGGTTACTGAGGGCGGAGGAGCCATGGAAAGTATATTTCGGCTGGAGAATGGAGATGAAATTGTAATCATTGAAGTCAGCACCAGTAGCTTAAGGGAAGGAAGAATGGAGAGAGGAGTGGATGGGGAGATCTCACAAAGCAGTGAGGTGAAATATGAAAGTGTGTCAGTGGAGGATAAAGAAAAATCTGTGAAGGAACACAACTCTACAGATAACACGGAGGTACAGACGTCAACCGAAGACACAATAAGAAATGGACCTATATCTAACTCGAAAGAGATAGAGTTCTCTAAATGAGAATGCATGCATGTTACAGAAGAAGGTGTGTGTGTGTGTGTGTGTGTGTGCGTGAGTGTGTGTAAATGCCTCACTATTTGTGGGCTGTTTGTTAGCACTTTAGTCAGTGGAGTTCTCCTGGAACTGAGAGAGAACATGCAGTTAGATGAGTAGTGTGTTGTAATGCCATGGTGCCACATACTAGAAATGTTATACATTCAAATAGGCTGTACATGGACCTCAGAATATTCCTATATATTAGTTTAAATAATACTGTCATTGGCAGTTTGTTTATTAAGTAAATATGTTTTTGTGAATAAATGTTGTACATGGCCGACTTTCTTCGCAATGTTAATAGTAAATAGTACCTAATTATTATTATTATTATTATTATTATTATTAATAATAAATCTGTTAATAACTTTTATTATTTGCCTGTGTGCTGTTTTTTCTTGTTTGTGTGTAAATTCTTATAAAGGTCATCGCACGTGGAGAATGCTGTTTACGCCGTTACGTTGTATTCACGTCTCTTTTTACGCAGTGCGGATTGTACGTACGCAAATGACGCAGACTGGTACGATACAAAAGGGGCAACGGGGCATATAACAGAGTAAACTTGTGTTCAGAATCCCGCTCTCTCCATAAGAAACGACGCTGTGGCCATTGAATCAAATGTGCCAAACGTGCACAGGGCTGGAAACAAATAGAGAAACACGCAAAGCGTTTTGATTTCCCGTCTCTCTGCGTGAATTGAGCTGCGTGCTGCGGAAGGTAAGCGGAGCCGGGGTGCAGCGCAGGAGCTGGGGGGGTTATATATGTCAGAAGACCGCAGCACCTCGTAATAACCTTATAAGGATTTGAACCAGGTCTTTTCGCTTTCGAGTGTACCTTTGAAGATCACTGCGAAAACGAAAAGACGAAAGCTTGAACTGTGTCTTGTACAGAGGCAGAATAACGGTGTTATGTACACGCTACTAATCCTCCATAATCCCCATTTGTCTTTGTGTTTTTGGAGCCAGCGTGGGTGTGATGATGTCACACTGCAACTACTGGCTCCCTGGAGGCGAAGTCCAGTGCATTGCATAATATGAACGTTGGATAAATATATTCAACTACAATATGTCTGTGATAGTGTACATGACACAGTAGGACACTAAATGCTCATCCAAAAGCTGCATTCATCGTTTGACAGTCCATGCACTCTTTTTAAAATGTGTTCCAGGTTCCCCGTGCACATTGTGTGGATGTTGGAGTGTGCACCATCCTGTGTGTAGAGCCAGTGGTGCAGCAGGCCCGCTGTTTTGAACACACAGCCTGAACAATGGTGAGGCTGGACCTGGACCAAGTGGTAATGAGGAGGATGAAGGAGGACGACATCGAGGTGGTCAAAGCCCTCATTAAGGTTTGTACAACGTATTCAAGATAAAACTTTGAGCAGGCTGCTTCCAGTATGTTCAGTCACATCCACGTGAGGCTTGTGTAGATTTGCTTCTTAACTTGCGTTGATTTCTTTGCAGGAGGGCTGCGAGGGCACAGAGAACCGTCTCATCCTCCACATCCTCACACGTCCGCTCTGCCTCTTCATCCTGGCGGTTTTCTCTTCAATCCTGCGCTGCCTTGTCCACTCTTTTATCCTGGCCCTTGCCATTCCCGTCTTCCTGCTAATTGTCTTCCTTAAGATCACCATGCCACGGTCAACGGGGGTTCTGGGAAGCAGCCTTCCCTACTGGGACTACGTAGGTAGCAGCTACAGAGGGACACAAGATGAGACACTTCAGAATCCCTATTCCAGGATCAGTGGCAAGACACCAGTGACAAGAAAGGTTGGTCTTTTTTTATAGTTTTTACTGAACTGTAGTGACTAAATGTTGCAGCCATATAAGGTTCATTTTTTTCTTCAGCCAAGGCGCAGAATTGGATCCAAGGACAAAGAGGTGTCAACAGAGAAGATCACCCCAGAGAGGGAGCAGACTGCAGGCCAGGTGTGGGTGGCTGACAGCGAGGGGGAGATCCTGGGCTGCATCTTCCGGGAGAGTGAGACACGAGCGGGCATCAGGAGGATCTGCAGGCTGGTGACAAGCTGCTGGTACCGCAGGGAGGGCCTGGGCCGGCTGCTAGTCCAGAGTCTGGAGCACAGAGAGAGGGAGACTGGGGCACACAGAGTCTACGCACATATCCCCTACCCCTCTAAGGTGGGAGAAGCCTTCTTCAAGAAACTGGGCTATCAGCAGCTGGGGGAGGGGACTGATGAAGATGATGATGAGGAGATTAAACAAGAGAATCCAGAGAGAGGTTTTATGGGATACCCCCTCACCAAGGTGTTTTACAAAGACTTGTGATTGACGCACGATGGAGCCACGTAATTAAAAAAAAAATTTGAGGACATAAGTGCAAAGTGTGGATCTCTGCTGAGAGTTGTTTTGTCATCGCTGCATTGTGTTTGGATATTTCTTTGTTAATTTATGGAACCTTTGTGTTTTTATTCAAGTATTTATTTCCTGTATGTGTTGCTGTTACAATTATTTAAGTATATTTTTATCATTTAGAAAAGCATCTCCATTTTGACAAGTCACTATTTAATCATTCAGAAATGACATTTTGATGCCTCAGGTGTGCCGTTTTTTCACCATTTGCGATTAAGTAAAAATATTTATGTAAAATGAGTTTCCCAAACAGTTTGTGTGCTTCTTTTCTCAAATATTTCAACACAGTAAATTGTACATATGTGTGTGTGACAGAGAGAGAGAGAGAGAGATTGCACGCATTTGCTTGTGTGTGTGAAAACCATACAGATGTGTAGGAGGATATACAGTAAGTGCATAGGAAGTATGTGTGGTTTTTGTGAATGTGCAGAATTTACGTGCTTTTATCTCTGCGCTCCTTAGTCTCGCTACTCACCTTCATACAGTTTGTGGGTCTGTGACTCTGCAAAAGCAGCACAGCCTCCCTTCAGTTTTTTTCCTTTCAATTTTACTTTACTCTGTTAATGTCGAGGATGGCAGGGACATTTGTGACTAAGACAGTAGGGTTGGTTGTTAACTGATTTTTTAGCACAGTGCTGAAACTAAAGTTCTTACAACCTCTAAAAAGTCAGGATTTTTGTGCATTTTTTCCATCATTTTTAAACTACTAAATAAGCACTACTAGACTTGTAATGTCTAAATATGTACTCGAACTGATGAAGTACAAAATAGATTCATTTGTAATGAAATTAACTGCTATTTGCAGTCCAAACATAAAGAGCTATTACAAAGATTTAATCAAAACTATGCCTACTGAAATCTATTTTAATATTGTGTTTTAATTTGAATGCAGATTGCAGCACATCAAATGTGTGCATAGGTATTCTGAGTTGAGCATGTGTGTGGTTAGCAGGTGAAAGGCAGCCTAAGTGACTAAGTGGGGAAATGCAGACAACCCCCTGCTTGAGGCTAACCTTATTATGGTTAGCAGCCCTCACGCTTGCACTGCGAAACTACCCTACTGCTA
Source organism: Pseudochromis fuscus (assembly GCA_900323345.1). Taxonomy (NCBI): domain Eukaryota; kingdom Metazoa; phylum Chordata; class Actinopteri; family Pseudochromidae; genus Pseudochromis; species Pseudochromis fuscus. Next base: position 36,318 of record OOFC01013644.1, on the reverse strand, counting down.
ACCTCAGACGATGTCAGTATAGCATCAATCTGCCACATATAAACACCACAGGATGTTTGTACCAAGTAACTGTGTGTGGGAAGCAGGCATATCTCACCTGATGTCAAGGCAAATATAGACCTTCGCTTTACAGAAAAATCATGCGAGCCGTAGTGGAAAATCACCGTCCTTTAATTTACTTTAATGAAAAAGCTGAGACACCTAGTAACACACCAGTGTTGTTGCATGCACAAGTAGGTGCATGTTTGGGTCATTTTCACCTTGTAAAAGCTGTATTTTTACATATGACACTTCTTGGTCATCATCAGGTTGTTTCCTCATGACTGTCAAACAGCAGACACCTGTAAGCTGGGCCTCTACCCGCCTGATCTGTAGCTATTATTGTTGTCAGGAAACAGATGTGAGTTCACACACTGGAAAGAAAGTCTGTTTGTGACTGTGGTCATATGCGTCTGCACGGTATGGCTGTGTGTGTGTGTGTGTGTGTGTGAGAGTGTGCGCGTGAGCAGGGTGTGGGCGGGTGGGTTTCGGAAAATATGACTTGGCATTTCTTACACCCGGTTTCTGCCCCTGACTACGGGTTAAATGCACATGTCTGGCCATACAGTTCTACTCCAACACACACACACACAGGCAGTGCACGAGAGGGCTGGTCGTGCATGTGAGCGTTCTTGTGTGACTGTGAGATGACCTTGGTCAACTGTGGTCAAACCCAGAGAGCTGGGTGGGAAGTGGTTACATATAGTTTGGCATTTGATCAGCCTCTTGAAGTCGAGAAAAGACACATGCACACAAGATCAAATGTGCAGAGACATTAGGCTTAGTGCACTGTCAGAGTAATGCAATATGATGTGAGGTTGCTCAGAGCATACAGACACACACACACATGAATCACTAAAAATTTTGGGGCACCACACAATCATAGGATAAATTAGATAAATTAGTTCCAGATGATGTATAACATATAGACTGTGTTAATGACATGCTCATACAGATGGCTAACACACACATACACACACACACACACACACACACACACACACACACACACCTCACCTGCACCAACACATTGCTATTCCTGTAGCACAAGGAAAAATATCTTGTC
>OOFC01013644.1:0-35193 GCA_900323345.1 Pseudochromis fuscus | reverse complement strand
ACACATGAATCACTAAAAATTTTGGGGCACCACACAATCATAGGATAAATTAGATAAATTAGTTCCAGATGATGTATAACATATAGACTGTGTTAATGACATGCTCATACAGATGGCTAACACACACATACACACATACACACACAGATGAGCTCCAAAAACAGCCACCCTGGGAAACGGTGAATTCCCCAAACCACAGAGTGCATGAGAGGGTGAGGGGAGGCATGGGAAAGCAGGATGCCTGCATGCAGTGCCACTGAGTGAGCAGACTGGGCCAGTGCTAAAACAGAAAGAGCAAAGGAAAGACGAGAGCAAAATAATACACATCCTGATTTGGCACCGTCGGATGACAGCATCTGATGGTTCAAAGGCTTATGAGTGAGACTTATCCACACACTGTGGTCGGTCAGCTGGCCGGACGGTCTAGCAGACACGTAGGGTGAGGGAGGTCGATTACAGTTCTGCTCCCAGCCTGACACAGTTTGGGAAAACCCAGATCAGAGGACAAAGTAAGTGTCAGGGCCTCCGAGGTCTGGGAACGCCTAAAGCTCCACCAAATCTTGGGGCCCCCGAGGAGGTGGGGAACTCGCTAGGTGGAAAGGCTGAATAGCAGGAGGGGTCAGTGGCGATCCCACTGTGGATCAAGGTGAGAAGGTATCTGGAAGTTTTTGCTTAACGATCTGGGAAAACCTAAGAGGAGAGGCTAGTGACTGGGTGAGTCTTAAGTGTTTGGAAAGTTCCAGCCAGTTGGCTCAGTTTACTGACGTCTGTGAAAAACTCCAAAGTTTGTAAATCACGTCAAACGCTCCTCTCATGTGTGGTCACTCAGATTATTTTGTAAAATCTTTGTTGTTTAATCTGCCACGCCAGTAAAATTCCTTTACTGCCTTCTACAAAAAAAAGGATGATTTCACTTGAATGAGAACAAATGTTAATCTCTTTAATACATACACAAAGCTTGAAGCAAGAAAACATTTGTCCAAGTAATCCTCTATTTATAGATGTAATTGTTTTACGTGAAGACAATGTCGTCCAAGCATCTCTTTTGTATCACGCCCCTTAAAGTAACTTTGAAAAGTCTTTCTGTCCAACCAGAAGCTGCCACTGTTGTGTGCAGGATGTTTATGTTTAGAGGTATATATTCTCACTTCCCTCCCTTTAACCCCCCCACACACACACACACACACACACACACACACACACACACACACTTTCACTCTTTCTCATTTACCTCCATTTAATATCCCACGCCCGGCGAGTGACAAAGCAAAGCACGTCTTTTGAAATGATTGCAAAGCTTGACAGGTGAGCAAAATGGATACATTCTATCTATATGTTGCATTTATCTTTCCGTTTGATACATATTAGCACAAGCTGCACGTACAGATTGCTGAATGCAAAAAAAGGAAGTTTTTTTAAACAACGCCTTTACCCCGCAGTCATACTTTGACACTAATATAAGATCAGTGAAAATTTGTTTCAGTAACTAAATGATGCTACACTCCTGAGCACTATCAATGTTTCAGTATTAATAACTAATGAACAACTCTCTTGGTTTCACTAAAAGTTGTGAAACTGAGAGTGAGAGTAAAGTTTGTTAATGAATGTTAGCTGTACTCTGACTGTCCATCGCTCACGTTTGGTTAACCACAGGTTTTACATGCAGTTCTTGTGCTGACTTACTGGATTAAAGCTTGAATTAATGAGTGCAGTCGACAGTAATGTGGTGGAAGGGTAATTTAAAAAGTCCCCTTACAGAGTTTGCCTCAGATCTTCGTGCATTAAAATAAGTTAATGCAAATTACCACTGAGATAATCTGACACCAAAGATGTTGGATTAAAACAACACAACAACACTGCTGACATTAATGTTGATGTCAGCTGCAATTGAATTAGACTTTTTGTAAATGAATCTAGTCTTTAGCAAATAAAAAGGGTTATGTTTTTGTTTTGCCATTTTTATTTTTTACAGTGTGCTTTTGCCAAAAAAGAAATTCATCTTTCATTACAAGAACATGCGCTGGGCAAGGGGCCGACATGAGACATACCTCTGCTTTGTGGTGAAAAGGCGAAGGGGCCCAGACTCTCTGTCCTTTGACTTTGGACATCTCCGCAATCGCAACGGCTGCCATGTAGAGGTAAAACGGATGGGGTGGTGTGTGAGGGACAAGCCAGGAAACAACAGTTGACAGTACAGGATGATTGATTAGATTTTATATGTAATCTCTTCCCTCCTATTTCCCTGTAGCTGCTATTCCTACGGTACCTGGGAGCCTTGTGCCCTGGTCTGTGGGGGTATGGGGCTACTGGGGCGAGCAGGCTCAGCTACTCCATCACGTGGTTCTGCTCCTGGTCTCCTTGTGCCAACTGCTCTTTCAGACTGGCCCAGTTCCTCAGCCAGACGCCCAATCTTCGCCTCAGGATCTTCGTCTCTCGCCTTTACTTTTGTGACATGGAGGACAGCCGTGAAAGAGAGGGTCTAAGGCAGCTGAAAAAAGCCGGAGTGCACATCACAGTCATGAGTTACAAAGGTGGAGGAATAATTCTGCATATCTACAAATATTTAGATTTATATTTATGGCAAATTCCACCTAAAGAGTTATTGTTTTTCCTATCATGATCGTTCTGTGTATAACAACAAAAATGATTATTTTGTCCATTTTCCTCAGACTACTTCTACTGCTGGCAGACCTTTGTGGCTCGTAATCAAAGCAAATTCAAGCCCTGGGATGAATTGCACCAAAACTCTGTCCGCCTGTCCAGAAAACTCAACCGCATCCTCCAGGTACAGAGTTTAACAAACAATAGGATAAACCCAATCAAATAATTATGAGTCTAAAATAATGATGATGCTCTGTTCTCTTTCTCTCGCCCAGCCTTGTGAGACAGAAGATTTAAGAGATGCCTTCAAGCTTCTTGGACTGTGAAACAAACCTGTGACCTCCCCTATTGTTTTAGCTTTAAATCTAAAGATGAAAAAGACATGTTGATGTTGAACCATCACTACAACTGCTAAACTGAGAAATTGAAAAACTGAGAAAAAAATAGCTTTCAAATTGTTGCAAGGCTTGTAATGTTAGGTAGCTGCTCTTTGCTGATGCTGTAGCAACACGGTCATGTAAAATAAAGCCATATACAATGATATATTGTTTTGTTTTATGTTGGTATTAAATGATGCTATGACTGTATCTAATAAAATATTAGTTTATGTTACTGGTGTTAATCATAGACTGTATATAAAAGCTGGATGTCACTTCACGTGGAAAGTGAAGCCATTGGTGAAAGGTGCAATACCACCAATACCTGCTGGAGGCTGTCTCCAAACAAATCTGGACTCGCATTTTAAATTTATCAACTTCACTCACGAAATACAGAATCAATGTGTGTTTGCCAGAAATCATTCTGATGTCATTAGCTATAATCACCTCAATAGACCCACCTCCTTGCTGCTCCCCAATAACCATATTGTTATCCAAATATGGTCACTTCTGGCTTCTTTACTTTTTTTTTTCATTTCCTGCAATGAGGTGGAGGTGGGAGGTTATGTGATGGACACTTGGGTGCATAGACTGTGTATAGAATAGACAAACCTAATGTAACATCGCCTGTTGGTTTGAGGACTTGGGTTTGAAACCAGGAGTTAAGGATTTGAAAGGTTATTTGGAGCCAGAAGTGACCATATTTGAATATGAAGGGTCACCCAAATCACCTGATGTGTATGAGACTCAGATCAGGTCTAGTCTCATTAGGAGACCAAACTGTTTACAGCCTAATTCCAAAATTCAGTACCTGATAGTTCACAGATTTTGCATGTTTTCAACAGACATGTTCTAACATGTATGAAGAGTTTAGGGGGGAAATAATCTAAATTATTTTTAAACAAATTACAAAACTGCTTCATCCTACATTTCCCATAACGCAATAACGGATAACGACTTCTTTAAAACACCCAGGAACATTGCTGACTGTGTAAAATCGGTGGAATACGCCTTTAAGGGCATCACCGAAACGGTATTAGCTGCGCACAGTCGGCCGGTTGTGCGCACATACACGGTGTATTACGGTCACGCAGCCGTTAACGCCGCGCGGACACACACCACCACCACCACCGGCGTATTACCGACTGAGTAAGAGTCAAGATGGCGACCGAGGGTCAGTTCGAGTACGAGTCGGTTCTCTGTGTCAAACCTGAAGTTAATGTTTACCGAATCCCACCGAGAGCATCTAACCGGGCCATCAGGTGAGGAGAGGTGACGTGAGGCAGGCTTTCTGACCCAGTATCCGCGAGCTGGAGTCGGTGGGAGCTGTTTCCTCAGCGACCTACCTACCGAGCTTATCCCCGGTCACGCATCCTCACGTAACGGCGGTAGTTTGTGTGCTGACTGTTGTTGTTTTTGCTGTGTATTTACAAGGTCATAAGGAAGAATAATAAGCTGCACCAGTACCGTGCTCGTTCACCGACCATGGATCAAGTCACATTAGCTGCATCCTTGTCAGTGCCTGTGTGTTTATATGGTTTCGTCCAATGGCACGTAAGAGGAGGACTAACGTTCACACTGCTTAAAAGTCAAAGTGATTTTTTTTTTTTTGCAGGGACAGCTACAGATTCTTGTTTTGATGTCTGGCCTTTAAGTAATATTATTATAACGCTCAGAGTTTTGCTCAAGGACACTTCAGCAGATGATGCTTCTTGTCCATACTAATGTCTTTAAGTTACTGAGCAGCAGAGATGTGTTATTTAAAAAAAAAAAAAAAGGGCTGACATTGAATTGTTTACCCCATGTTTCATTGGCTGGTCCTTCAGCCTGACCTGCTGCAGCTGCTTCTGACTGGACATCACACCAACCAAACAGTAGCACAGGCCCGAGTCCCATGAGACAGAGGATTGGTTAACCAGTGACCATATGTATAGTGAGTAAGGGTGATGATGTAATACTTCAGTCTAATGTCTCAGTGAAATGCCTTAGTCACGTTTCCCTCACATAGAAAATGAGTGTGTCTGAGTAGGAGCAAAATCATCATAAAATAACTTTCCTGTCTCTTGCTAAATTGCTGTCCTGTGCTGTCACCAATCCACCTGCATGACGCTGACTGTCTGTTGGTGTGTGTGTGTGTGTCCCAGGGCCGCTGACTGGAAGCTGGATGCGCCCGATTGGACAGGACGTATGCGTGTGACGGCCCGGGGCAAAGTGGCCTACGTGAAATTGGAAGACAAAATCTCTGGTGAGGGAGAAGCAGACAGGACAGCGCCATTGTTTACTGGCTCTGCCGCCGCTGTAAATCATTTCGCTGTGTAGTCTCCTGTTCGCCGCCCTGCTCTCTGTTACTCATCTATTCCAAGGTGACCCACCCCGCGTTATGTTGAACCAGAGAGGCTGCATCAGTGCACTTCAGCAACTTTGAGAGCTTGTTTTCCTCAAAACACACATTTTATTGGCACATTCTTGATGTCGCCTGTCACTGAAGGTTAAATCCATCATTTCTTTTGTTTACATAAAAAAACCTCAAAATGGAGGTTTCCTACTTTTGAGGTTTGGCTGGTTGCTGTGTGTGTCTTCATGAGCCAAACTGCCTACGGGCCACTGTGCCAAACAGATAATGAACACATTTCTTTTGTTCTGTCCTACAGGGGAGTTGTTTGCCCAAGCACCAGTGGACGAGTACCCTGGCATCGCAGTGGAAACCGTCAGTGACTCAAGTCGTTACTTTGTGCTCCGCATCCAGGACGACAATGGTGGGTAAACTGTTTATTGGCGAGCCATACTTAGTTTGAAAATATGCTCATAATTTAGAGGGAAATCATCTTAGAGCTGCTTTTCTGGGCAGCACATCTAACTCAGTGTCCTCCACAGTGTTCAAGTTATTCACAGAAACCTGCAGGGTTAGTAGGTTTTTAATTCCACCGCTCTGACTGCTTTGTGTCTTCTCTCAAAGGCCGCAGTGCGTTCATAGGCATTGGGTTTGGAGACCGTGGGGATGCCTTTGACTTCAATGTTGCACTTCAGGACCATTTCAAGTATGCAGCTGCTCCATAGTGTCTCATGAATGATAACTAATTCAGTAGACAACCCTTTTTTCTTTTTTTTTTTAAGGTCTTTTGAGTTATCTTGTATCTCTGTCTTCCCTCGTCTTCTTCTACAGGTGGGTGAAACAAGAAGATGAATTTACCAAGCAGGCTCAGGCCCCAGACTCCACTCCTAAACTGGACTTGGGCTTCAAAGAGGGACAGACCATTACTCTTAATATTGGGGTATGCTTATTTTCATACAACTTAATTCATGAGGTATTAGGTTTGAACATCAATATCACTTTTTACTTTGGAGCTCAGTCTTTGTCATAGCAATGTTTCTCCGTTGAAGATATATGATTGTAATGTTTTTCCTTTCAATAAAATCAATGATGAGGGTTTAATAAAACTTGTACCACCCCAAATGTGCTCTGTGAAAAACCCCACACTCACTCACTTATGCAACTTTTGTCTCTCTCGCCTTTACCTCATGTAGCAATCAAAAAAGAAGGACAGGTCTCGTCCTCAGAGTTCAGGTGGTTTTGGGCTCCTTCCGCCTCCCCCTGGGGGCAAGCTAGCTCCACCCCCTTCATCCAGATCTACCAATCACAACACACAACCATCAGCAGGAGGCAGTGATACTGGTAGGTATTCGTACTCTAAAGGTATGGAAAGCTGGAGAGATCATGCGTGATTAGTCTTGTGTTTCATTAATGAATGAATTCAACTTTTTTTGTTTTTTTTTACAATATCAAAGCAAGTTTTTAAGCTTTCCATGATCATGAGAAAATGGTTGTTTTGGCTGTTACATCAAGATCATGTGCCAAATGACTGGTCTGATTGCTGAGGTCTCTAATGATCTTGTGATGACATCAGGTTGTTGTTCTTTTGCCTAACACATCTGTGGGTATCCATATTATTGTTCTCAGCACTGTTACTGTGGAGATTATAATGATAATAAGAAACTTTATTTATAGAGCACTTTTCAAAATTCACATTACAAAGTGCTTTATAGAAGTTAGAACAAGAAGACACACATACAAAATCAGCATTAAATAAAATCCAGAAAGGCTTTCCGATAAAAGTAAGAAGAGATTTAAAAGAGCGAGCTGAGTCAGCCGATCTAATTTCCTCAGGTAGGTCGTTCCAGAGCTTTGGTGCCTTGGCAGAAAATGCCCTGTCCCCTTTAGATTTTAACCGAGTGTCTCAAACCGACAAAAGACCTTTACCTGAGGATCATAAGGTGCAAGCAGGGGAATAAGGGGTTAAAAGATCAGAGATGTAACACGGGCAGTGGCCATTAATTGCTTTAAGAGTTATCAATAAAATCTTAAAATCTGCACCTGAGCACTCTGCTAAAAACAGCAGAGGCAGTTTTTTGAGAGGACAGTGATAGGCAAACATCATCATCCTGGTAATGGAGTCCTTGCAGCCCTACCCCCATGTTCAAACTGCTGGATGTTGTAGATATGACCTGAACATGGCACCTCAGAAGTCACACAGAAGGAAGGTTTGTGTAAATGGTCTGTATGAAGCAGAGGAAAGGTATTTGGTTGTTCAAAGCTTGTATTTCTTTGTCCCACCGGGGTCTGTTTCCAGTGCAGCACGTGTGTCCACAGTCTTTACAATGGAGGTGGTGAGTGCGATGTTATGCTGACCTGTAGGAGTCCTAGCCAAAACTATGACAAATAACTTGTAAAATACTGGATTTTTTTTTTCCTTAAAAAAATCTTGCTGCCTGTGTCCTGTCTTTGCTGAATTCCCTTTATATAACTGGTGTCAAGCTATGCACACTGTTTCCATTTTATATGGTAAGACTTGATTTTAATTGTAGTGCTCACAGCATTGAAAGACAGTTGGAAAGTTCAGCAGCTGTTTGTGATGCACTAATTTGTCAGGATTTCACTTGAATTACTTAATACTGAATAAAACTGGTTGAAAGAAAATAGAATAGTGGATAGTTTATGTAGAGTGATGGTAAAGCTGTTTGTGGATGAACTCCTTGCTTTTGAGTTTCAAATGTAACTTTTTGATTTTTTAATTAGAACAAATAAAGAGTTGTTACCTTCATTGCATTTGGCTGGAGGCAGAAGACTCAGAGGTTGACATCTCAACAGCTCTGCATCGTAAGCTACCAGCAGAGTAGAAGGGAAACACTGTTTATTTGTTATTTGGGATAATTAGCCCTTTTTAGCCTCCACTGAATGTATAGACTGATTAAATACTAAAAAAAAACAACTGTATGATCATTTCTCTCTTTCTCTTGTATTTCTCACCAGGTTGTTTGCTGGACCTGGACTCTAGTAACTCCAACTCAGTGGCTCCCTCCAACCCCACCACCACAGCCAGCTCTGACCTGTGGGGAGACTTTGATTCTGTATCCCCGAAGTGAGGAGAGATTCATTCTGTTTTTCTCCTTCTTCTTCTTCGACCTGTAAATTTATGCAGCAATTTTTGCAACTTTGTTTTCCCCGCTATGGGGTCCCGTATCTCTCCCTGCCAAGCAGGGTAACCCCCTGTACTAGTTAGGTTTAGTTTAGTTGAATTCCTCATGGGTTTTGTTTTGAGCTCACAGCACAGTCTTAAACAGACACATCTAGAAGTACAAGCCATCTCCACCCTCTTAACTCTGCATCCCCATCCTCCTCTACAACTCTCTGGATCTTCCTCCTCCTTTCTAATTTCAGTTTCTCTGTTTGAGTTCTGTCTTTGCCCTCTCCCCTCTTTACAATATTTTATTTGCTAGTTTCTATCTAGAGTATAAATGATAACGATATCAAGGGAGGCATAATCATCTCAGCAACATCTAATGATAAAATCTAATGAAATATATCAATGAATGAATTTTATGTACAGAGAATATTTATTTTAAATGTATATATATTGTCAGTGGTTTGTAATTATTGTCATTGGTGTTGTCACCTTTATGTACTGTAGTCTTATTTTTCTCCAAGTCTCCAGCAGTGGGACTGACTATATGCACTGACTGACAGTCGAGTCTGTCGATGTAGTTAGTAACTCATGAAGTCTGCATTTACCGCAGGGATTGTCTAATATCATTAGATTTAGATTATTGCGAAGTTTACCACAAAATGATTTTACTTGAAAGAACCTTGTCAGTCCACGGCTGATTTACTGAGTAGTGGTGCTCTCTAGCACACTCTGTTAGGCTCTTGTGGCTCTGCAGCTGTTGAATACGTATTCCTCTGGGGATGGGTCACGGGAGCGGTGTGCATTGTTTCAACCGTAAATCAAGACACATGAAGGTAGGAATGTTGGATGGGAGAGGGTGTTAGCAAAAGAAAGAGAGGCAACAAGTGCTTTTAACTTCGCCTCAAGGGGAAACAGTGATGATTTAGTCCATGTTATGTCATCTCCACTCAGCACAGCTGTTAAAGCTGTGACTGGTGAGTCATTTAGGTCATGACCTCTCTCTCTTGATGAATAGCTCTGTGTTTCTGCACTGTCTCGTCAGTGTGGGGAAAGCTTCATCTTCTTAATTCTTTATGAGAAAGGTGATCAGGGCATCGACCTCACCCACAGCATGTTGTACTGTACAAATGAGTTTAAATGTGAATTTTAATTCCATGTCAAGATGTATTGTTATTAATGGTATTCTGATGCAGGCAAATGCAATGTGACACCAAGCTAGTTTGTGTTTGATGCAGTGTTTTGTTGTGATATTGTTCTGTATCAAGAGATGGATTATTTTACACTGATAGAACACATGCACATGTGTTGTGACAGATGTGCAGTGGCAAGTGATGTGATGATGGATGTTGACCTGAATGCACAGAGAACATGTGAGTGTAAAGCCCTAACGGTGTTTGTCAGTGTTTGTTTATTGTCTGAATTATATGCATTTCTCCCAAATGTTACTTGTTATTCAAACTGTAAATGTGTATGGAGATGAATATGCAAAGAAAAATATAAAGAAAACACTTAATGATCATAGAATTCATGTGTTTTTGTTTTGTTTTTTTTCCCTTCTTCTGCATACTGAAAGACAAATTGATAAATGAATTAAGTCATGGGCAATTTCCATTATACTTTATTGGATACAATAGTGCATGTAATACTGGATTGTCATTGAGTACATCAGAATCCACAACAGAGTGGGTTTTTCTTTTCTTTTACAATGAAATGACTCAGTGCTGCTATAGGCCCATTACTACAGTACCTTTAATGGATCGTAAACCCTGGAGGACATGATCTGTGTCCAACAACACAGATGAAATAAGGGCACCTTCAATATTCACACACAATTAAAACACTAATATATAAACATAGATATGACTCAGCACACTTGTGTGTATGTATGAGAAAGAGAAACAAAGAGACCCCCAGGTGTTAAGCTGAGGATTTATGGTGTTATGGGCTGTTTTTATGACGACGCCTCTGAGTTGTGTCTCTAAGGGGGCACCATCCTCACCGGTGGTCGCGCCACCTTTCTAGGCAACATCAGGCCTTGTTTGCCCAGGTTTTGGGGTTGCTACGGCGATTGCGACAGCGTTTCCTATTAGATGACCTCTCGATGCGTCTGGGCCACCCGGACAACTCTCTGCACAGTTCAGCTGCAATGTGAAAAAGAGGTTTCTTCAAATGTGTGATCATACATACAACGTATCGTCACGGTGCTGGATGTACACGCAGACCCTCTCACCTTTCAGGTACTCGTCCTGCTGGCACACCGTCCTCATACAGATCTCATTGTTGATCACGTAGACACGAGGGAGGCTGCATCAGCAACAGGAGGAGACATGAACAGTAAGAGTATGGCGTCAGAGCTGTAGGGATACAGCCTGAAGGTGTGACATCATTACAGGAATTAAGTTCATGTAAAAAAAAAAATCAAGCTATGCCAGCAGCAAAATGTAACTTAATACATGACCACAGGTAGTGCATGCAATATATTTCTACTTCTCGACACTTAATACTTTTAACTATATGATTATTTGTAAATTTTATAATGTGAGCTTTTACAAAATAAAGTTTCATTTTAAAGTTAAGCTGACCAGCATTGTATACAGTACAACATTAACACGCTGCTCACATGAACAATGAGTACTACAGAGTATTTATACTCTGGCTTGAAGACAGTTTTCAATGCTTTCACCTGTGGTGGAGTACTTTCACATTGTGGTACTGTGTTGCTACATGTACTGGAAACCTGAGTTCTGCTTTTACCACCGTTCATTGCAATACTGAGGAAGCAGCTCTTGGTATTATGTAAGCATGGCACCAAGACCTTCCCTGCTCACTTACAAAAGGAAACCAATCTGCTGGTGCTAAATGAAAACTGTATTTCAGCAGAAAGTTTGCAGATCACCTGTAGAGACAGAGAGCACCAATGCATCTTTTGATGGGCCTGTGAACTGAGTACATCCTGGTGCAAGGATACATCTCCTCCCTGCAGTCTGCGGAGGCAGGAGATACATGTCATGTATCAAGATGAAGCACACACTTAAAAGAAGGAAAGTTCAGAGGCCATGTCTGCAATGTGCAGTAACTCACTGGCTGGTAAGCTGCCTCCAGGTGCCTCAGTGCTCTCTAGAAACAAGGAAAGAAAACATGGTCAGGTTGGGAAAACATCTTAGCAGTGACCTGTGTCAGTGACTCACAGACTGACAGATGTCACTCGTCCTGATCAAAAGTGTAACTTATGAGGAAAAGAACATTACCAGCCTGCTGGGTTTGGGCTACAGCTGCGAGAGCTGTGGAACAGAAACCACATGAGGGGAGTGTTTCGCAGCATAAAAACAAACACACAGCGACTCAACCATAATTAAACAAGATGATTTGTGTGTTCTGTTTGGCAGCGTTACCGTGGAAACTGCAGAGGAGCAGGACCACTGGGAGGCTGCCCATTCCTTCAACTTGTAAGAGGTAAGCTTTACGAGCTGGAGGAAACCGAAGAGGAAAAGAGTCAGGATGATTTCACAGAGTGGAACTGCTCAATATCCTCACTATGAATTTTTTATTTATTTTCTTGCTGTTTATGTTTCCTTTAATCCCCTTGCATATAAATGCTCCCAACATTCCAGGCCACTGTAATGTTTTCCTTCAAGTTTTGCTTCAGCTAAAAACACAGATGTGTAGCGTGCTGCTATGTTTTGGGGAGTTGTCATCGTTGTAAAAGAGCGCCTGATGTCATTTTCCTACATTTGTTTATTCTAGTATTTATTGGACTGCTTGTAAACAGCTAGATAAAGTAGCAATGGAGCAACTAAAGAAAACACCTCACCTCTGAAATTTGTTTTTCTTCTTTCCCTGACTCCTTGATTCCCCTTCTTCCTCTTTTCCCCTTCCCTCTCTCCTCTCCCGCCCCGCATCATTCCTCTTGTGATGTGTCAGTGTAACTTTGGAGTCCAAGATGTGAGTTCTCTCAAAAGAATGTGTTTTTTGTGCCCTATTTGAGCACCCCTCCACCCCTCCTCTGTTACAGTCGCACATTCTTTCCCAGCTTTCCTTTCAGAGAACATATCACTGCTTTCCAACTGTACAATCATCACTAGCCAATCTGAGCATGGGGTGAAAAGCACTTTTAGGAGCGATAAGCCCACAGTCATACATTTGCAATTACTGAAGTGACAACTCTGCATTGTCCTGGTTTTGCTGGGTGTGTGTGTGTCCCTGTTGATTTGTTTGTGAGAGTGCCAGGTTTTCACTGCTTGTTCTTGCTGAACTCTGCAACCAACTGTGCTATATTACTACTATGATAACTTTACAGTGTCAGTTCAAACAGTTAATCAGTTAACCAGCCAAGCGTTGTCCTATAACTCATGTTTACATCTAATCAGTAGGACACATCCTTCAGTTAATGTCTCTGGATGTGAGTTATCTTGCATCTGCAGATGTTCCTGTGTGCACTTCCTTCAAAATGTGTAAGAAACGACAGGTGAAAAAGAAACATAATTAACTTGTACTCACAACTTTTGCTGTCGTCCACAGCTGCCTTAGTTTTATGAACCTTTTGTCTTCTCTTCTTTCCCCTTCGTCCCACTCATGCACCCTCCTCCTCTTCCTCCTCCTCCTCCTCCCTCTGTCCTCCTTCCCATCACAAGCATTCATGCTTTTGGTTATTTTCCTGGCCTGTTCTGGTATAAATTTATCATCCAGCCAGAATTGTTTGTTTGCCTTACTCTTAGATCACATGCAACTTAAAATGATGCTTTTGAAAATGTTTTTAATAGTGTATTTGTGCCATGAGTACTGCGGTTTACTGCATACAAACTCTAGCAAAAAGAAAATCCTGGATCAGATCACTTTTGAAAAGATAAGATAAGATAAGATAAGATAAGATAAGATAAGATAAGATAAGATAAGATAAGATAAGATACTAGACTGCACATTAGTATATTGCAAAGAACTGCAACATCAGCAGTCAGCTCTATAATGCTTGAACCCTTTAAACCTTTAATATCAGTATCTCATCACTACACATCAGCAGTTTTTCCCAGTCCAATACAGATAGTGCAGAGAAAACAATGCTTATTAAATGCTTGCACAAAGCCAAAAAAGACAGAGACAGTGCCTCGGTTTAATATTTCCTCTGATTAATAAGAGATCATTTTAAACTTTAGCGATTCCTTTCCTGCCATAAGTCTTGTATCTATTTAATACTAAGTTGACAGCATAAATAATCAGTTAATGAATGGAAGTTAGATACCTGAACACTCAGCAGTGGGCCTCAAACGTGTCCTTTGTAATATTTGGTCCAACCAGCAGGTGGGGCAGTGTACTCAGAAAGTGATCCTGGGCCTTCACAGAGTCCTGTGATTTGCAGGGCTCAGTCAGAGACACTGGGGTTATGGACCAGTTGAGGTGAGTTAAGGTCTGGCTTTGTTTTGCCTTTAGATGAGTTCAATGTGAGTTAGACTGAAGTGATTAATTTCAGGCCAAGAAAATGCCACCATGGGCCAGGCTTACTTTGCTGCAGAAATGAATGCCAGACTCATGTTTTACACGTGTTTCACATGATTCAAATTCTCCATGGCAACCGAAGTTTATTCACTGGTCAAAGGATGAGCCCAATAGTTATGAAACTGACTGAGGGAAATGTTGTAAAATTAAATCTATGAGGCAAATGCACACAGTGTTCTTCAACTGAAATTGTTGATAACAATATTTTAAAGTGAATATCTTTAGGGTGTTTATACAATTTTTTTATTTTTTATTTTTACTAGTTTTGTGACATTTTATTGAGTAAACGTTTGATCAATAAATGAAAAGAGTATTACCTTAAAAGGAAAATCTTCACTGGCTGCAGGCCTGAGTTATTTTATTCCTGCAGGAATAAATCTTGCTCCGTATGTTCAGATTTGGAGAATGTGTAGTTTTATTCAAACAGAGCACTTAAAACACCAATTAAAGACGATGAAGGAGACTATGTGGATTCCTTTGAGAGTCTGTCAAACTGTGTGTAATTTGTAGCATCTTTATTTCTGTAATTGTTTGTTTAATGTTATTGCATTAATACAGAGTTGCTTTTAGGAAAACAGCACCACCATGTAGATTGAAGAAGGTGTCTGATCTGCGGTTCTTACACTCTCACCAACTCAGAGGCCTCACCTTTGTTGACTTTTGAGATTATTTCTAATTTGTCAAAGTAGCAATTGAATCACAGCAACCTGACTTGGTCGAGGTTGCTTGAAGACTTTTTGTCTCCCATGTGACAGACTTCTTCAGGTCTTCTCTACCAAGTCCAGTTGCCGTTATTCAGTTGGATAGCCATGACCTGGAGGATCTTCACAGATATTTCTATTTTGAAACTTAAAATAGATTTTGCCCAATGTCTTGCTAAATTGCAACAATTAACTGAAAAATACTAGATCCATTCATTGAAGAGAGGGGATTTTAAGATCTTATGGACCCTTAATGTTTACTTAAATGCAGTTAAATATGTGTTATCCCTGCACAGCAATTCTTCCATAATTGTTTATATAAGCTATCCTTTAAATATCCCACGTGATTATCTGTGCAAAGATGAAAGTGACTATCAAGGGCACAGTTCCCGACCCTTTGTCTCAGAGGCCCTTTGTGTTGAAAAGATGCTTTTCATTGGGACCGTTATAGCTGCTTCGGGAGGGGAACTTGACTCCACATCGGCTTCCATGGACTTGGCTAATATAAATATTGCCACACATGCCCCTGAAGTTACAGATAACTAAACTCTCACTGGCTCTCACCCTATGGTAGGCCTAGTCCGCTCAAGTGGGAGACACTCATCATCCCCTTGACATATCGGGGCTACATGGACTCCGGGGTGAGTGCCTGCAGGGGGGTCCTAACAAGGTCAACTGGGCGAGTCCGATGACAGTTTGACAGATGGAGGCAGTGTAAGCAAAAGAGAGCAGGAGAGCAGCCAAGAGAGACGATCAATCCTGTAAACACATCAATCTGCCACTCTGCTCACGTTGTTCCGGCGTGAGGAGAAAGTAAAGCCGAGTGGGTCAGAGATGGAGAAAGAGAGCAAAGACAAGAGAGGAGTCAGGTGCTGAGAAACACAGCAAGGCAGCATGGTTAAGACAAGCATGCCAGATAGTAAACACATGATAATCTCTCCACTTGTTTATTAGTTGGACGGCATTGCACGGGGCATGCCAGATCTGCAATACATACTCTCTCAGCGACCTCCTTCTCACCCCAGCACACGCCTCCCTCGCTCTACCCCTCTGTAAAGGTCTCTGCGTTTCAACCAGCTGATACATTTTTCATGAACCCTCTGCGTTTCTCATGCGTGAGCCGGACAGCAAATGAGCTTTCCCATTAGCACATTGTAGTTCATGACACAAACTGGATCTGGCGTTGCTCAACAGTGCTCCTCGCTGTGCGTAACGATAACTCGATAATTCAGGGTTCACCCAGTCAATCAGTATCATCTCTTTCAATCCTGTTTAAGTAATTAAAGTAATTGAACCTTAACAAGCAGCCAGGTGTCAGAGAAGTTGGAAGTGAAGAGGAAATATTAGGCCACCATGACCTGAGTGTTTGGCTTCCTCCTAGGGATACATTTCACACATTGGCAATATGGACTATTTATTTTCTCCATCCTAGCCATCAATCCGGCTCTTGTATCGGTGTCTTTTTTTGCATCTATCATTCTCACGACAGGTCACATCTTTTATCAGATATCTGTCTAAATTTGTCTAAATATCTGTTACATCCCACGCAATTTTCCACCTGTGTTTCTCAGTATCTTCTGACTTGCAACATAAAATGAATATAAGCTTTCAAAAACTTTAAGCACAAGTCAATGCAAAATAATGTAAAAGATGTAAAATAAGACCATGCTTTAAAGACAGTAAATGTGACATCAAGTGAGAAGTTATTCACAAAAATGTGCTTTATTCATGATTAATGGTGTTAAAGTCTAGCAAAGCTGTCCGCATGTTGAGCTGTCCTTGTTTCTCCTGTTTTCATCATCCCTGCGATCTGTCCTTCTGGAGCTCCAACAGATTTACACCTCGATCAGCATCTTTGTGCTGGCACACCGTTGTCTCTGTGGTCTGCACCATGTGTTTCCATTTGTCAGGTCCTCCGTTAACTCCCCCACCTGAGTGTCACATGAGCCTCAATCCTCTGTATCCCAGAAAGCAGTGCATCCCACACAGCCATCAATAAAGCAGATATCATATATTCCGATGTGAATAAACAGTGCGATGAGTCACAGCTAAAGAGTTAGCAGTTGATGATTTATGTTAGCGGCGACCTGAAAGGACGGCGCTTCAGAGATTAAGGGAATGAAAGAAATACATCCAACAAGTGTGCAGTAAATAGATCAGAAGCACAGATGAAAGGGAAAGATAAGGTCCAAGTGGCACAACAGAAGAAAGGGAAAAGTAATCTGCACCAGGGCCAGAGATAGAAAGAGACCAGTGATGAGGGAGTAAATGGGCAGGATGGGTCAGAGTGTTCCATAAGATTGTGCTGGTAAAGGCCTGCGGGCGCCAAGGCAGCCTGACTTTTGCTTTTGGAGGACTGTGGAGTACAGATAGCCAGAGGAAGGTGATGATGTGCATGGTGTGTAAATAGATGGGCCTGGGGTCTATTTATAAATCCATCTGGAGTGGCCCTTAGCAGGGGTTAGCACAGGCCCTACTGACATACACACACACACACACACACACACTCACACACTGCACATTAGCAGCTCGCTACCAGCAGGGATCCACTCCAAAATGAAACTGTGATCTTGTGCACATTGCAACATGAAATTTTAGACTAAATTTAATTTTATGGGATGCCTTCAATGTTAAAGTAAATCTCCGTCTAATGTGTAGTTAAGGTTTTATCGTGATTTACTTAAGTAGTGCCAAGTTTTTTTGCATCCGCAGTGACAGACAATTAATATCATAGCGTGACTCGGTAGTGGTGAACGTGTACAAAGGCCATCAGCAATGCCAAGGCTTGTATTTGGGTGACAGTGTAAACAGGAATGCAGCAGATTTTTCACCCAGTAGTTGTTCTCTGTGACAGATGTAGGACAACTCCTCCCACAGACAGCGTGGAGGTCAACCTGCCACATGTGCAGATTTCACATGGTGTGTTTTTCTGTCAACAGGTAGTCAATCACGTTACAATGGACACGACCAAGGACAGTTCAGCAAGTTCATTTTAGGTCTAAAATCATTTACACAATACATGAGAGTAAATACTGTGTCTCCACTTGTGCAGGTAGTAAGCCAGGGGTTTTTGCATCACACCAACTTGGAAGAAGTTCACCCCGGTATCGCTATCAGGTTGTATTGTTCAGTCCAATTTTAGATGTGCGTCTGCTGTTCTGCAGCACCTGTTGCTTCACCACGTCAAAGGTGTCCCTTATTTTCACAGGCGTACTCCTCTGAGGTCTCTTATGAAAGGTTCATATATGTTGTCGGAAAATATTTGTACAGAATTTACTTATTAAAACTTTATTGATGTAGTTGCAAAGGTGTTGCAATTACTTTAACAATACTTGAATCAGTTCACAACAATATGATCATGAAGTTCTACTGTGAGATGCCACTTAAAACTGTAATTTGTTATGTAACTCACATGCTGAAGATCATGAGACGCTGAGTTGAATACAATAGATTTATTTATTTTATCAATAACAATTCCAATACAGATTTTTATAGGCTTTATAATACAGCACATTATCCAGACTTCAAACTTTTATTTTCATTAAGACACACACACGCACACACTCACACAGACATAGAAATATATACAACAGTGGAAGTTATATTTTTTTTATAAAGACATTTATTAAAAAAAAGATTAAAAATGCAGCACCTTACAGTGTGTACACTTACACAGAAATATATTGCAACGTAATATTACACACATCTTGAAACAGCTTTATAAAGGCTAAGCTTATCTCTCCCCTCTTCCTTCCCTGAGCAGCTCTTCTTCTACTCCTCCTCTCTCTCTTATTTTCTTGGCTTCCTGCTCGGCCTCCTCTGCTTTCTTCTTCTCCTCCCTCTCTGTCTCCATGAGCCACGGACCTCCCAGGTAGCTCAGGATCTCCTCCGGGCTGCCTCTGTGCTTGGGCTCAGGATGGAGCAGCTCCTTGAAAAGAGTCATCACAAGCGGGCTGAGGCCCTCAAACTGTGAAGGGGGAGGGTTGTCTCTTTGTTTTTGCTTCATGATTGTGTAACAGTCAGTGTCCTGCTCGCCACTCCACTCAACAGCCCTCACTTTCTCCTTCTTTTGGGCATCGCGGGCAAACCACTCCTTGAATCTGCGGTAGCCGCGGTCATCGTGGGTGCTCTCCTCCCAGGGGAAGCAGCCAGTTAGTAGGCAGTAGACGAGCACGCCAAGGGCCCAGCTGTCAATACAGGGCTCCACTGTCACCCAGATGTCCTCCATCTCGTCTTCAGTCCCTTCACTCAGCCTCCTCTGCAGCTCCTTCTCAGCCTCCTTGGCAGGTTCCACCTCAGGAGTGCAGAAGGGAGACTCGTACCAGACAGCTCGGACCGTGGAGCCGATGGCCCGGGCGAGGCCAAAGTCGCCCAGTTTGACCCAACGGCAGGAACTGTCGCACAGGAAGATATTTTCAGGTTTGATGTCGCGGTGCACGAAGCCCAGAGAGTGGAGGTGTGTAACGGCACCAGTCAGCTGGGACATCACCCTCTGGACACAGTCTTCACTCACCCCGACCTGAAACATGATGACAGACAGTTTGGATCAGACCTGCTTCAACTTCAGAAAACACACTTTAAGTTAGACGACAAAATCCATGGGTAGCGTGGCTGGAAACATATTCTACTGGCATGAAGACAGAAAAAACCTGCGTCACCAGACTGGTTGGTGACGCTCCTGGAAACCCCTGCTTTACTTCATGTACTCAGTGAGAGCAGGGCGCCCTTATACTTATCAGTGCTCTATTATGTTACTGGCAGAGACGCAAACACAGAATCAGGTGAGCGGCGAGCTGTTATCAAGCACGTCTCGAGTTTTTGCTGACAGAAATGAGAGCTTCACAAGGTCTGGATCAGCAGTAAAATTACCGTTCTGAAAACTGAACCGAGACGTGTAATAAGCCTTTCAAACTGTTGCAGAGTTGAATATGATACATTTTTTTCTACACTTTTTTCTATCATGCATCCTGTCACCTTAAAAATATGTTAGATTTAGTTTTTTGCTTGGATTATTTTCACAAGCATCACTTATTTACATGAAGAAAATCTTGCATCAAACACACTTTTTGGTGGCTTAATTTAAACATTATTAAAATAAACATGCCTCCTGTCTCAAGTCACTGTTACCTTTTTGTTATTAACTAAATCTAAATGTTGTCTTCTTATTGTTTATATTTTAAGTACTAGTTCTATATATTTTAATTTTTCCTTTATTTTATATTATACCTTTTTTATATATCTCCTCCTATTTGTATTGTTGCATTAATTTGTTTGTTATTGTTAAATGTTTCCTGACTGTGGGGCTACAAAAGGAATAGCTTATCCTGCCTTATCTTTTAAAATCTGTAAATGTGTCCGATGACAGACAAACATTAAAAGCCACACATGAGCCAAACTGACCTCTGACACTATAACACTGTAGAGGTCACCGTATAGACCCGCTTGCTGGGCAAAGACGTAGTAGGACGGCGTGGAGAAGAAGATGCCGAGGGCCCGAGTCAGAGACGGGTGGGTGCAGTAAGACAGGGAGAGATTGTATTCACGCAGGAAGGAGGTGAGAGATGTGGACTGACGTGGGAAAAACTTCAGAGCCATAGGAGTTCCTGATGGAAATGAAGCAAGAAACAATTGTTGAATACTTCCATGTCTGATCAGCTTTAGTCGAGTTTTATAGAAAAACAAAAATCTGTCATCGCTGATAGAATGCGAGTGTTGTCTGTCATTGACTCTGCGAACAAATATAACTTCCCCTTTGGGACGATTCTGTTTCACAGCTACACAGCAACTCAACCCTGGAGAATGTACCAAAGCACTTTATTACAACCACAGAAGTGCAAAAGGTTACGTGAACACTATCAAAAGACAGATCTATCCTCACAGCGCTTAGCCCACACGATGTGTAGTTTCTTCATTAGAAAGAAACTTGAGCCTGAGCTGAATGTGCTGCAGTGGCGATACACCTTTTAAAATATTTCAGAGATTAAAGACGTAATCAAAACTCTTAATTAAAGTTTAAATTGAAACTTCCCACACCCTTACATACACTTTAAATTAAGGTGCTCAGTCTCCGATGACCTTTAATCTCGCATCCAGCACTAACCTCTCTTTCTGTGTACGGCCAACATGACCTTTCCATAGGATCCCTCTCCCAGGAGCTTCACCACCTGGAAGTGTCGGGATACTTTCAGACTGGGCATGGACTGCGCCGACAGGAAACATAGCTCATCAAGTTCCTGAGCTGCTGCAGCCTGGACACACACGCAACACACAAATCCATACTCTGTGTTATTTCATGATGCCTACAGATGATGATTGGTTTAGTGGCGTCAAGAGAAATAAGATCCGGGGCTTGACCAGCAAGTGTTGATGGTAGTGATAGATAACTTCACAGAATAATGTCTGAATCTGAGGCTGCACATTCTGATGTGTTACGTGAACCTGCAACAAGACAAGACCTTGAGACTTTCTATCTCATGTATCTCATTAGCTGCAATGTAATGTTAACATGTCCTTTAAATGTTGCATACGTCTGTGGAGAGTTAAAACAGCTTGTGTTCCCGACAAGTGTTTGGCACTAATTACTGGATCATATTGAGTTATGTCATTGCGTTATGCTGAGCCGGCTTGATCGCTGTCGACCTATAGACGGGATAAACTGCATACATCCATGTGATGTCTTATCAGGGCGATCTGAACATTTGGTGCTGCCATTCAGTCTCCCTCTCAATTGTCATTCCCCATTTCATGAATACACATCCATGATGATTTCCTTTGATGTAGATCCGCCACCACACACCCCTTCAAACTACGAAGGGTGTGAACAGCTAAGACACAGCTTAGCACAAAAGAGAAAGCGATCACACGAGGATAACATATTTTTACTTCTGACCTTCCACATGTTGCATAATGGAGCTTTGTGGGCTACAGGTTTTAATCTTAATTTAATTACTGCAGTTATGTTGTTGCACATAGTCACAACAGTAGCGGTGGTTGTTACGACGATATCAATCAATATTTTAAAGTTTTTCATAAGACTGATTTTAATCACTGAAATGTTTTCAATTATTGATAAATATCTGAGAGTGATGAGATTAAAGAGAAATTACTGCACTTTATCTAAGTAATGCCATATCAGAAGTGTAGAAAATGGATGGATCTGGTTTTGAATTACTGCGAAACAGACAAATAAATCTAATGTGCAGAGCCAAAAGTCTTGGAGAGCAGCTTTTACAATGACAGATGGACTTTAAACTGAGCTGATGTTGGGCTGTTTTCTGATCAATGTTGCAAAATGATGCGGATCTATTCACCAGGAGGCTTCAGTTTAGATCTCCTGTAAAATAACATTTTAGGCCTTTGTAGGGATAGCACCTTTAATAAGTCTCAAACTACATTTTTAAAAATATTTTAGATAATTTCCTGCAAAGTGTAATTACTGGCATAATGGCAAAAACAGGAATCTCATATTATCGTATATGTGCCTCAATAAAATGTTTAACAAGAGTAAACATATTAAGAGCATTAAAATCCTGAATTCAAACCTCAGTTGGATTTCGTTCATAGAGTAGTTAACACGAGTCGTAGTTGTCACATTAGTAGATTCCTGAGCTGCTCTCCATTCCACACATGCTGACATAAAATACACATAATTTATTACATTTTGAGAAGTGTTTGCAACTGGAGTTTATCCAGGTTGCAGTTTCAGTTGGTGATTTAGTGATAATGATACATTTATCGTCGCAGAGGCATCTCACACATCTGCTGCATCCCGATAGTCACCACGTCCTTGTAAGCTGAGGTGATTATTAATTAAACCCCCTTCAGTTAATGGCCTTTGATATAAGATTTTAATACGGCTTCTGATTGAGTTAACATCATTAACAAATTTGAAGTCCAGAAGTGTTAGACATCACAAGCTGAGAATCCTCTCCACAGTACGGTCTCAGAAGCCACTGCAGCCTCACTGCAACTTTTGCAATAAAAAGCCAACAGAGCATTTAAGCAATACCTGCATGTCATCTCATCACATAGCTGCAAAAACATGTGTGATATGACATATACAACCAGCAGCTGTCTGCACATACAGGCAATAAATGCATTTATGAGTGTTTTTTGGCCATGTGTTTTGCAGCACTATATGTTGATATGTGTCATTTAACAGTGCATGTAACCTTTTAGTCCTGGATTTATACTGACAGCAATAATGTGCAATACTTACTGTCATTTTCTGTTCAGTTGGATGATCTCTGTTCAGTTTGTCTTGGGTCTGTTCAGCACCTAATCAAAGACTCTTTCAACTCTTGACAGGCTTCTGTCAGTAACTACTGTAGCTGCTGTTCAGTGCTGGAGATAAACTGTATGTCCGCAGCTACACTGATAAGTCAATTGAAATTGCAGCTGATATTTCTGCCTTTGCTCCGTGGTTCCATGCAGTAGCACAGCAGCTTTATAGAGGAGGCTCATAGATGTTTACTGGAGACCTGGATATTGACTGTGTGCTTCTCCCCAGGAGACACTAAACTCTCTCCCTCTCTTTTCCTACTCTTGTGCCAACTCCCTCTCCGCCTCTTGCCTGTTATGCTGGCAACTACGCGTGAACCAGCTACATGGTATGTCAAACCTCTCCCTCTCCCTCCTCCACTATACAGCTCTGTTAATATCCCACCGTTTCCAATCTGTCAGTCAGCCTGACCACATTAACCCGTCGCTCTCCTGCCTCCCCTCTCCTCAGCTGTCACTCACTTTGTACCCAAAAGCCCCCCTCCCCCTCCTCCTCCTCCTCCTCTTCTTTCCATGTCTCTTTCACACCCTCTCAGTCTGTCTGAGTCAGTGAATTCCCCCCTCAGTGTAGGATTCCTCTTTTAATCAACAGGTATGCTGGAATGATCGGAATAGGCCAACAAGCTGTACCCATGATCCCTGAATCCTCCTGGGATTATAGGGTACAGTTGTGAACCCTTTTATTGCCTAATATCACTGTCCTTTCTTACCCTAATGCCCTTTGTTTTCTATCCATTTCTGTCAGAGGAATAATAATGTAGTTTGAAATTGACCAGTCAATCAGTTTCCCATGACATCCATCCTCAAGATTTCCATCTGCTGATTTTATTATGATCTGACAAATTTTTCTCTTGTTTTTATACTATTCTAGTACTACTACTACTACTTCTACTACTACTACTACTGCTATATGCTTCTATTGCTTTCCAAGTGCACAGCATCATCACAGAGTGACACAGCTAACAGCTGAAACCCTGTCTTGCAAAACAGCTTCAATCTGTACTTTGTCTGTACATGCCAGCTATGTTTCCTACTTAGCACCAGCTGCAGGCCTTTCCTCCAGTTCCTATACCTTCAACACCCTCCTAGTCTTTCTGCCCACTCATATAGATTTCCCTCGGTACGACATACTACGTACTACAGAACTATTATTGCCACTGGGTTGATGGCTGTGCGTTATGTAACACAAACACTGGCTGCTGTCACAACGACCTGTCTCCGCTCGGGTTACTAACACCACGGCTGTGCTGCAGCCGGTCATCACCAATAAGTGCTTCCATGTTTGTGCTCGCACCACAGGGTTCTTGCAGGCCCCTGCTGTGACAACCAGCATCGCCACGCCGCCACCAAAACACGACTTTCAGCACTTTCACTAAGCCAAGAGTGAGTCCGCTTTCATTCACAAATACTGCGCGTAAGACACTCGCATATGTACAAAATGTAGACACTAAGCACACATGGCTGATGATGCTCAGAGGGACTTTGACATATGCAGAAGAGCACACACTCATGACAGTGTTGCTGACAGTTACTGACAAGTTACATAATGTATGGCTTTGGTTACACTTTTTTTTATTTTTGAGTACTCTCGATTACTTAAAAAGGAAATAGCTGTGGTGGAGAGTTTAGACTTTGCTTGATAACAGTTAAAAGCATTGGTATAATTTCTGTGGCTATTTTCTAGTGTAAATTATAACATAGACCTGAATAATAATCTCCAGCAAATTGTAACTGAAAGGCTGTCATATGTAAATCCAACCTATGAATCTTTGCTTCACAGTGATGACAATGTGAGACACACAGAACATCATGTAACAGTTTTAAGGGCAAACTAATCATAAGGGACTAAACAACAGAAGAAACAGCAGAGTCCCTGTTTACTTTTTCAAAAATGGAAAAATACCAAAAAATGGAGGCAATTAAATTTCCGCAATAACTGGTCTCTTACAAAAGTCAACAGCACACAACTCAACTCAGAAATAAGATACAGAATCAAAAACAAAACTGAACAAGATGTTAACTTGAGGACACAAAGAAATGATAAATACAACATATGTAACTAAATAAACAAGTAATATGTCAGAATAATGTGCTACTAAACAAATTCTAAACCAACTGTAAAAATGAACAAAATGAACAATTAATTTGTGAAGATGTACACGCTTGTTGAGTTGTGTTTAACCCAGAACTGCTATTTTTAATTCATCCCAGAAAGATGTGCTGTTTCTATCCGACATGTTTTTGTTGTTCTCAATATGTTGTTGTTTTTATCCAAAACTTTGTTGTTACCCCAATATTTTGTAGTTTTTACACAAAATGTTGGTTTTATCCAACATATTGTTGTTTTTATACAATATGTGCTTGTTTTCACTCATTATTTTGTTGGTTTTATGCAGTATTTCATCCACCAAACAAAAACTACTTACTGAGTTAAATTAACATAGCATGAAGTTAGTCTGATATTGACTTCGATCAGGGATAAAACAGCCTTTTTTAGTGTGTGGATAAAGTAATCACATTACTACATGGACAACCTGATGGCACAGATTATGAAAAGAAAACATCTTTCCATTAGCTGAGTCAGATTTAGATGTTTTATTTGTCTACATTATAAGGTCTCTCTCAGGCTGGTTACAGTACGTTGATTGATTTTAAAACAAAGTTTAATTATTTCTGATGGCTCTTCTCCAACAGAGTTCAAGCAGTGGATGCAAAGGAAATACTATATTAAGTTTCTCTGTGACATAACAGCGAAACGGCACCTGTCAGAGTAACTTTTATGCTTGCTGTAATCTCCAGATTTTTTTGTTTATCTTCCCAAGATTAGTGTTTCTAAAGCAGTACAACAGTGCTTTACAGTTATATAGTTTGCTTGAGTCAGGCTGCAGTGTTTTCTTCAGCCCCCTCCTCCCTGGAGAGAAGGCAAAGATAAAAGGATAAAGAGATGCAGGATAAAAGAGGAAACTTGTAACACACATGCATGCCAGCTGTTCCTGTGTTGTTCTGATCTACAGGGCTTACTGTGTAATATTTATGGTTCCACTGGCGGCCAACTCTGGATCAAGCTGTTCTGGTTTCACTTGATACTACAACTAGTTCAAGGATGCCTCTTTGTGGACAGTGTGAGTTATTGCATTTCTGAAGAGTAACCACAGACAGTGCTGTACAATGCATTGCACGATTTATCAATGAAAGCCAGGGAGTGATATTTTTTTTTTTTTTTTTTTAAGTCTTTACAACTCTGAGCTCTAACTCAAGCCTAACTGCTCACAATTTCAAGAATGGTGAAAATAAAGGGAAACATTTTTCTTTTTATTTGCTTCTTCATTTAAAAACAAATAATAAAAAGTTCAGACATAAAAAAAAATAACACCATTAACCATATGCTTTCCACCCACTAACTATAAGAGGCAGGTTTTCAATATCATTGCACATAATAAGTCATCAGTTGATCATTTTTAAAATAATAATAATATTATTAAGAAACAGAAATTGTGTGATGTAAAATGTGTAATCTTATCTTATTCAAGCATTATTCTGTTATCAGCATCAGTTATTTTACCCCTGATTGATGTAAGAAGTACAAGTAACAAGTAGGCAAGAAAAAACAACTGTAGTAATGTAGTAGAGTAGAAAGAAGAATTATTTGCTTTTCGATGTAATGGAGTAAAAGTGAAAAGTACACAAAACCAAATTTACTTAGCCCTTTCGTACGGTCCATATTGGATGCCTTCACAGTATGGTTCATGTCATAATAAGTGTCTATATCAAATTTTGAACTTCAGATCTATTTAGAAAGTATCAATAGCCTCTGACATTATTAAATTAATGATTAGTCCTTAATTTATGTTTCAGAGCAGTGAGAGGGTCCATTCTGTAAACAGTCTACACCACTGTCCCATAGAAAAAATACTCACAGTCATGACATATACAGTTTCACAGTTTCAGGTAAACTAAAACCACCATTTTTCTTCATTTGACCCATACTGGTGGATTTAAAATCAATTTTACTTGATAATGGTCAAATTTAACCCAAAATTATGGAAGACCTAAAAGGACAAAAATAAATACATTTTATTTTTTCTGTTCCTCTGTGATAACGAGTTAGGTGTTTTTTTTTCAAGATCAAGTTATTTTTCTTGTTATCTTGAGATTAAAAAAAAAAATGTTGTTTTCTCTAGACTGTAAAATAAATTATCTCGAGATAATGACATAAATTTATTATCTTGAGAAAACAAGATAAATTTTACAGAATTATACAGAAATCTCAAGTGATTTTTCTTGTTATCATGAGGAAACAAAGGTTATAGGATGATTTATCGCATTATAACAACATGAATTGACCTCAAGAAAACAAGATAAATTATCCATCATTTTCACAAAATAACAAATCGATCTCATTATCTTGGGAAATGATGAGAAAAATAACTCACGATCTCAAGAAAATCACTGACATTAACTCGTTTTCACAGCAAAATGAAGAAAATAAAAATGTATTGTTATTTTAGGGCTTCTGTAGATAATGTATCTTGTTTTCTGAAGATAACATATTGATCTTGTTTAAGTTAACAAAATAAAATACTGTATAATCTTAAGAAAATATTGTTTGTTTTCTCGAGATAATGAGAAAAAATCTCAAGATCTCGAGAAAACCACTAAAAAACATCAACAAAAAATGTATGTCATGTCCTTTTAGGGCTAAACTGTTTTCGTTGATGTGTATTTGGGATCCCTTTAGGAAAAGTCATCAAATTTCACATTGAAACAAAATAACATTTTTTACTGCTGCCAAATGTCACAGAGGGTGCACTTTGACCGGAGCAGTATAAGTAAAGTACAAGACACATGGAAATTGTATTCAAGTACAGTAACGCCTACAGTACTTCGTTACATTCCACCACTGCAACCAACCAATTAGAAACGCACGTGCCTATCTCTCCTCTTTTAACGGTAGTAAAGGGTAGTTTTTTGTGCGTGTTTTTATTCTGGAGTTTTATTTGTCTGTTTAAAACATGAATTAATTATTCATGAGTCTTCCACTAGCATCCAGGAAAACAAAGCTACAGGGGGTGCGGTCTGTCCTGTAGGCGAGGACGGAAGCGGAAATTCGGCCATCTCCTCGTACACTGAGGCTACAACAGGGTCAGTACTCACTTCATTTGGATATTTACTGTGGTGTGTTGTCAACATGTTTGAACATTTTGACTCTTCGACGTGTATATTTAACACTGTCCTGGAGCGGGACGTGTCCTTCGCTACAGCTCGTGCAGTGTAGCAGTCATGTTACCAGTTGCTAGGTAGCTAGCTAGCTAGCTAACTGCTACACTGCTAGCTGGTTAATGTGTGTGCTAGCAGCAGCAGCAAGTGATTTCTGTTATCATCCAGCTAACTTCCACCTGTGTATGTACTCTGGAGTTATTCACTGTGGTGACGGGGGCAGCTCGTGTGGTTTGTGGTTAGTTTGTTAACACAGCTACACACCCTCCTGTAGCCCCCCTGTGTGTAGTTTGCAGACTTTGCCCAGACCCTGGTGGCAAAGTGCTCGCCAACACTTTAGCTTGTTTGAGAATGGGAGAGTTGGTCAGTGAATTGCTTGCAGACTTCCCTGTTGCACAGAAATGCTCGACACCATACTTCAGGTGTCAGCGTAGCACCCAGGTGCTGCTCAGCTAGCTTAACATGAACTAACTGTTTGTGGGGTTGCTAACATGTCGTTTGCAAGCTGCACTTGACTGGATGGGTAACGATTACCACCGTTATCTGGGTGGGGATAACTGCATGCAAGTGATAGAAAGAGTGAGTTAGCATGGGTTTAATACCACCTCTGAGGCTGGTTGGTAATCTGTATAATTGAGACTTTATGTAGAGTAACTAACTGTAATTTACTGATCTCAGGAAGGCAATGTGTGTGTGGCCTTAACACTTGTAGATGGTAAAGGTAACACATGAGCACTGTCCTCTTCCTCTCAGATGTTTCAGAGCTGCAGAATTTAAATGTAGATGATTAAATCTGATGATTTCCTAAGGGAGTGTGGAGATATTTCAGACAAGTAAAAGCCTGAGATATGATATGCATGTCATGTCCCTTATCACGGATTAGTTGGTGTGTCTGAACTTTGGTACAGAGCTTCAGGAGTCTCTGAACTGACTTTTGCAATGATTGCCTTATGTTCAGTTATGTAACATGCTCTCATATTTATCTGACCTACAAATCTAAAGCCCATGTATATACATGTATGTATGCCAGGCAGTTTTACAAGATTGAATTAGGCACAGGACAGTTGTCTTCGGTGTAGAATATTTGTCATAGTGCTGGTTTGCCAGAGTAGATTTAAAGCTTGAACAAATACCCCTGTTCAAATATGTTTTCTAAACTGTCTAATTATTCATGTAGTTTTGGACTTTGAACGCTAGACAGACATACAACAAGTTAGAGTTTATTTAAGAAAGTAACAATCAGTCTAAAGGTCTTGAGTAAGTTTTTCTCTACATTGCTTTGTTTGTGTTAAATGATCATGTATTTTTATGCCTGACTTGTTGCAGAGGTCGGTCCGTGTACTTTTTTGTCACTGTTGTGTCTGAGTGGCGTACACTGAAGGCTGGAGGAATGGAAATAGCAGCACTGTGTCTTAGTTTCATGCCAGTGCTAATTTGTCCAGTAGGAGGAAGTTGAAGGAGGTGGGATAGATTGGCCATCAACAAGATAAGATAACGTATTCTGTTATAGGGAAATTTGCGGGGAAAAAAATGTGTCATTCGCTTGTCATTTTTTGAGAAATAGAAGTTGAAGGAGTGGCTGAGCACTGCTGGTGCATCATATATTAAGATTATGTTCATGTTTTACACTTTTTCTTTTTCTTAAGTCTGTGGTTGACTCTTCAGAATTGTTTTGGTTCTTTGCTTTTCATTAATGTTTTGTGACACTGTACGAAGTAGCATCTGTTTGGTGAGAATATGCAGATTGTGACAGTGAAAGGATGCATCTGGTCAGCAACAATGTTTCAGCCTGCTGTGTAAGCAATCAAATACAAACAATGCTCAGTAGGTACTGAGGGATCTAGTATTGTGCCACAAAATCATTCTCTGCATGCCATTAAACCAGCAGCAGAAAGAATGAGTCCATGATGTGTGTCAGATTCAGACCCTGTATTACATGTAAATCAGGGCCTCACAGCAGTGTGTCCTGAAATGTCCAGGTGCAAGATTTTTTATTTTAAGCTCATATTTAGCTTAAACTTTTTGCCAAGCTGTTATGATCACTTTGTCTGTAATTATGTTCTGCACGGATACATGGTGGATAGTGTTTTTAATAATCTATGATTGACATGCGCTCTTATTATCTCTGAGGGCTCCTGCATGTAGGCAATGCAATGATAAGGAATATTATTTTTAACTGAAATATATGGATACCTGCTGTTGGCAGGATGCAGCAGGATGGAAAGTTCATTTTTTCCAGAAATAGATTATTTATTTATTTATTTATTTATTATTATATATTATAATATTTTGCTACTGGTGTTCAGGTTTGTCCTGATATAAATCTAAAAGTTTCCTAAATGTTTTTGAAATGGGCAATTCTTGTCTGGATTTATGAATCACTTATTAGTTTGAAATGATAAAAGTATGTACTTGAACAAGGGAACTAGGTGTTTCTTTATTAAAAGTCTCTGCTGAAGTGAAACCACTGCTACTCCTTATGTTTATTTTCTCAAGTATGTGGAAGAAGTTTTTGTTTTTATGACTAGTTGCATTTATACTATCTGCTGATTCATTAAACAAAAACTCTTTCTATTCTTAACTAATTGACATTGACAAGATAATGACTATAAATCATTGTATCTAACAACCCAGTGCAGATCATCTACACATCATGTGATTTTTGTTTCTGAATATCGGCTTTGTCTCGTTTTTATAATGGTCACTTAGAAATTAGTCCTATGATGAGTTTATGCTTGTTCATGTTTGTTGTGCCATAGCAGTTGTTTCCAAGTCACTGTCTATTAATTTTTAACACTAATCTCAAACCTGTCTTAGTTTTCATCTCCCTACGCCTGTGGTTTTGGGACCCAATGTTGCCACGGGAAGAAACCGACAAACCGAGACGTAGCACTCCATGAATGAGTGGTGGACAAGATAGAGAAACAAACTCAATACGAAGAGGAGAGCCCCTTATTCTGCGTCATCCTTGTGTAACAGGTGTGCATGGCGCTTCCTTTGTGCCTCTGTAGATAGCAGCAGTCACATAAGTTATATTCTGGTAAAGATGTTTTCTTTCACGCTTTCATTGAGTTTATTTGATTGCTACTAGTTCTTCTTCTTTGTACTTCTTGTATTAACTGTACTTTGCAAAACGTCTTCCCCATCTGCTGTTCAGATTGCAACAGAACTCGACGGCCAGACCGTTGCCATGTCGACCTCATCGCTACGGCGACAAGTAAAGAACATCGTCCACAACTATTCAGAGGCTGAAATCAAGGTTGTGTGTCTCTCAGCTTATCTGGCTTTTCTTTCTACCCACATTACCAAGACATCCACAGCTGGAGTGTAGTGCAGCACAGACGACATTATGCAGCTCCTGATAATCTAATATTTCTTTGAAGAACAGCTAATCTAATCATATCATCCATTCATTATTTAGCCTCTCTCCAGCTCGTGTCCTGATTGAGTTTGTATTGTTCCTGAGAACAGTGTAGACCAAACTGTCACTAAGTAATGGCCCAGAGTTATTCTTATCACACTTGGTTAAAATGAGGGGTCACTGAAATGTATCCCCTGCTGTGTCGTCGTCCAGGTTAGAGAGGCGACATCCAATGACCCATGGGGCCCCAGCAGCTCTCTTATGTCAGAGATTGCTGACCTGACCTACAATGTTGTGGCCTTCTCGGAAATCATGAGCATGGTGTGGAAGCGCCTCAATGACCACGGCAAGAACTGGAGACATGTGTACAAGGTTTGTGTGTGTTGAAGTTGGGGATGACAACACATTCTTCTGATCTACATAGTCGTGGTACAATAAAACCTTTCCCGATACTTTATTATTATTTATATTATATAATCTACTACTCCAAATAGTCCTTCCAATTATTTGAGTATACAAATTCTGTGAAATGTATATGTTGTGTGTTAGCTTCAAATAATATCTACAGTCAAAGTCAAAATAAGTAAACAAGTGAATGTCATAGGTTACAGTTATTAGTGGTTTTATAAAATGTCTAGGTTTAAAATTTTCGTTCTCATTTTTTCGTCATAGTTTTTGTTTGTCTTTCATCTTTCACATTGTGATTTATTTTGTGATTCCCACATTGGGCTAACTAACTCTTTTGATTGATGTGGTATCTCATACTAGGATATACTAACTGATTTAATATTAGTTCTGCTACCTCACTATCCATACTTTTCCACGTTAGGTAATTGGTTGTGTTTCTTTACCCCAGGCTATGACTCTTATGGAGTATCTGATTAAGACGGGTTCAGAACGTGTTGCACAGCAGTGCCGGGAGAACATTTACGCAGTCCAGACCCTCAAGGATTTCCAGTACATAGACCGGGACGGCAAAGACCAGGTACACAACACACCCATTCCCACAACCCTAAATATAAAGTTGAAGTGTTAAGGTCCATGTGTGTGGAATGCAGACACACTTTGTCAAACATACCGTCTGTAGTTCATTCAAGGACGTTTCACTAACTGTTTTTGACCTCTTGTACAAACTTGCAAAAGTCTTATTGGTTGTTGATAACTAAAGTTAACAAGTTGTTATACTGACTATGAGGCTTGCAGTGTAACTACATGCATTCACAATTATGACATTAATTGTTGTCTGTTTATATAATATATGTAACACTAGAATGTATGCAGTCAGTCACTGTGTGCCTAAATCGTATTTTTTCCAGGGTGTGAATGTGCGAGAGAAAGCCAAACAGCTGGTGACACTGTTAAAAGATGAAGAGAGACTAAGAGAGGAGAGGATCCACGCCCTCAAAACCAAAGAGAAGATGGCACAGACCTCCAGTGGTGAGTGTTTAAACAGATTTACCCAGTGAACAAAGTTACGGTGCTAAAGGATAGCTGGGCCTCATCCGTGCATATTTGCCTCCACTCCAGCCTCCTCAGCCCCTTCAGCACCCAGCCTGGGGGGCAGCCTGTCACTGGGCTCCCATTCTGGAGGGGCGGACCCTGAGCAAGCTTGGCCGCAGAGCTCTGGAGAGGAAGACCTGCAGCTCCAGTTGGCTTTGGCCATGAGTAAAGAAGAGGCAGAGCAGGTAACACAAAGTAGCCTGTTAAGGCAAGCAGAGCAAAGTTTGCAGTTAAAATCTAATGCAGCACCTGTGTACACAGAGGCATATTACATACAGTATATTATTTTCTACATGCAGTACACCTAGCTTTGCTCTCACATTTTAACCCCTGACCTCCCCCAGACTAGCACGGACCCTCTGGAGGATGCAGAGCTCCGCTATGCACTCACACTCAGCAAAGAGATCCACCAAAAGGTCAGGGGCAGAGAGTGTGTCCAGCTCACTGGAGAGCAAGTCATCAACTATCTGTCTTTCTGTCAATTGGAAATTCCTCAAACGCATATCAAGTATTGATCAATCACAGAAAATTAATTTATGCTCATATTTGTCATGTGCCATTTTCCTCAAGATACAAATTTGCGTCAGATTGCAGTAATTCTCTTGAGGTAATTTAATCTGCTGTACAATCTTTTATTTTAGTGCTTATAAAAAAAAGTGTGGAAAGAGGTGCTTTTCAAATCCTTATCAAGATGTTTTAAAACTGTAAAAGCAAGCACCCAAAGAAATGATCAATAAATTAGTTGTAGAATTTGCATGGCATTGGCAAATATTTACCATAATTGATGAAATTGAACACTGAGTGTCTTGTAAGTATTGATTATTCTTCCCTCCCCGTTGCCCTCTCTGATAGCATGCTTTCATCTGTAGTCTTGATTCAAAATACACTCTTTTCCTTACCTGTTACACCTTCCTCCTGTTGTTGTAACTTCCTTGTACTGTGTTTACTGAGTGTAATATTTGTCTGCCTGCTGCACTCAAGTGGTTACAGTCCTGAACTTCCTGTGTCATATGACTAGTTTAGGTTTTGAAGGATCTTTAAAAGATAATGACATTGTTAGTGTGACTTAGTGGCATCAGAGATGGTCTGTTTCCTCTTAAAAAGTCCTTGTTGTGGAATTTGATAATCACTGCAGTAGCATTAAAGTTAACATTAGATGGGGATGTTGTGAGTAATCTGCGAGGTCTATACTGCAGCTGATTTTCTTAATGGATCAGTGTTGATTTTATGAAGTCCAGGCCATTTCCACTTCTTTTTATGGTAAATGTTTGTGCTACAGATGAGCTAAATGCTAAAGAAGCTCCACTGTGCTCAGCTAATACACTGGTGCACCTTCCTATATATGGTCATTGTGGACAAGTGAAATAAAAACAGACAAAAAAATCAGTAGTTTGGAATATTTATATGGAAACCAACCATCTGTACGCTCCCTCTCAAATGCTGCTCTGCCTACCCATGCCAAAGTCTTGTTGCTACAACAGTCAACAGTTCTCAGCTTTATTTTCAACCAAGTGAAAGCAGTCCTGATTTAGCTTATTTTCTTTGAGAAATGGCTCAAATATTTACTAGTACTATTTACTAGTCTTATTCTGAGTACAGTGTGATTTAGGGTTTGGTTGATTGTAGTTAACTGTCTGACTGAGGATGACGATCAAATGTTCCCACTGATTTAGACTTTTATTGTGAAATTGTAAACAGATCCTAAATCTGTGCCTGTGGTGTGCCTCTGAGGTTGTGTGTCTCAGGTTGCTCACATCAGTGTGTGTGATTGACAGGAGGAGCGGCTGCGCAGAGGTGATGACTTGAGACTACAGATGGCCATCGAGGAGAGCAAGAGGGAGAAACCTAAACCAGAAGAGGTGTGTGTAAAGTGCAGATGGATATCCCACTCTTTCTTATGGGTATCATTTCTCTAAGAGCAGATCCAGTCTGTCTGCAGTGTTTCTGTAGTGCCCTTTAAAACACAACCCCAATGAATGTAAACAGCTCGATACATAGTGCAGAGTGGATCACAACTTTTGAACTCACAATTGTACCTTATCAAGTTTTGTGAGTTTCCTCTTATCCCAGCACCACTATCACACCTACAGCTGTGGGAACATTACTTGATAATATTTCCTCTTGTACAGAGCACATTGATGGAGCTGAGTGCTGTGGACCCCTGGGGGGCCCCTGCTGCTGCTGCCGCTGCCACTGTGGGCTCT
>OOFC01013641.1:0-13267 GCA_900323345.1 Pseudochromis fuscus | reverse complement strand
GGCCAATCAGACCCGCCTACATTCTGTTCGAATGCAGAAGGGTCTGGCACCGGAGGCATAGCAAGTCTTTTCTCGAGCAAACTTTGGGACGGACCAATCACATGCCCCTGTTGTTGACGCGTCATACTCAGAAGCCGGAACAAGCGTTTCTCCCAAATCAAAACATTGAAAATGTCGGACATGGCTGCCGTACGAGTGTTTGCTCTAGCTTCGGTCTATCTGAACCGAGTGTGCAATGACGCCTCGTATCCGTAAATTTTTAAGAACAAAATCGACAGCTGTCATTATTGTTAGTCCTCACTCCTCCGTTTGCGATAGCTCCACTCGTTTGTTTTCGTGATGCGGCTACACGCGCGAGCGTCTCACACTTTGTGCGTCACATTCGACTTCTGTGATTGGTTCCCTCTCAGCTTGCTAAGCCCGCCCTCGAAATGAGAGACAGCGGTGCAGCTCCAGGCCCTCTCGTCTTTGGAAAGTATTCTTTCAAAGCGTGTTGGGCCTGGTTGATCAGGTAATTTACACCCAATATGCTATATGAGAACTGCCCTATGTGATTAAAAAAAAACAACTAAAAAATTAATGCTCAATTTCATCGTTTTTCTCCACTAAAACGAAATTCAATTTTTGTGTTTTTCTTCATTTTAAACCATCATTACACTCTGTTAACCGGCAGTAAATTGTAAGTAACTGCCAGATATTTAAAGTTTCTTCTGGAAAAAAACGGACACAAGCATCACAGGACATTTTCCGACCCTTTTGTGAACAAAATAAGAAAAAAAAGACCACATGAACATGGAAGTACATATTCCCTTGAGTTTGACATGTGGCCTAGACAAAGCAATAGTCTTGAACTTATTTTGAGAAGTGATGGCCTATTTCAATGTCAAAATAAAAACACAAAACAAGAACCAACAGAAGAAAGCTCATTTGTAGTAAACATTAGGTCATGACGTAATTTAGCGACTTCTACCGACTTTTAGGACAGCCAATTGCTACTTTCCTTACTAAGGAGTTGGAAACAATGCTGCACCATGCTGCACCGAGGGGATACCCCTTTTCCACCGAGCTGGTTCCAGTGCTAGTTCGGGGCCAGTTCCTAACTTAGCCCCAGTTTGTTGTGTTTCCCCAGCCACTAAAACTTTTGCTAAGTCTGGCCCCACCTCCTTGCTGGGAGCTCAGCACCGATGAAGCGGTGACTACGCCAGGGGCTGGGGGAGCGACGGTGGAAACACAGCTAACGATAGTAGAAGAGTAAAGTAATGAAAATACAGGTTTGGCTCTGGATCTCAGTGTAGACTGGTAAAACCAGGAACAGTACCTGTATGCACATGATGAACTCCTCCATTTAAACATTATTACAGTGAGGGTGCGCTTCGCCGTCATATGCAACCAGAAGGACATCGTGATTTCCCAAAACTGAATAAATACCTCACGTAGCAATAGAAAACTGCTTTGTTAACAAATTTATGTCGTAACTAGAATATCCGCTGAAAAAAATCTTTTTTTTCATGGACTGATAGTAACAGGGTAACAGTAGTTTGTTAAGAGCGTCTAGCTTGCTAGCAGCCAGTTGTTAGGAACCGGCTACCTATGCAGTGACGTACTGACCTTTTATGGTGACGCGGCCCCAACTTGGCTCCTTGCCAGTGGAAAAGCAAACCGGTTCATAGGGTTTTTTTCGTAGCTTGATGGTTTGAATCTCAATTTTGAGGCTGTTCTAAGATTTTTCACTTAAAATAATGTACGGCTTTAAATCCCACCCATTTCTGGTTAAACCACGCCCACTTCCGGTTTAGGGCCCGCCCCCTCCGAGTACAGATATGGATACAGATAATGTGAATGGGTAAACAGATACAGATACAGATAGTGCTGTACTCGCTCATCCCTACTTATCATGGTGGAGGATTAACCTTAGGACCTATGTTGCCGTGGGCTTTTTGCCCCTGGTAGGGCCTCCCATGGCAAATTGGTCCTATAGGACCAGGTGAAGAATGGCTCAGAGGACATCCTTCATGGGGGGCCTTGGGGGCCTTGAGAATGCTTTGGGATTCTTCCAGAAGAGCTGGTCAAAGTGACTGGGGAGACTGCTGTCTGGGCTTCTCTGCTGAGGCTGCTGCCCGTGTGACCCAGACCCAGATAAGCAGAAGACGATGAGACGACATTAAATTTATGAGAGCTGTGAGAATGAACCAACTAGTTTAATAGCAGGCTAATAAAACCAAAACAATATGTTAACATGCTAAAATCTACATATGGCTGCTTAGTCAGGTGATACTTATCTGAGGGTTTCTCACAACAAGTGACACCTTTGACATTACACATTGTCTTTTAAGCTAGAAAAAATTTAATAATGCATTTTTAATGCTACTAATGACATCTACTTTTGAGTATGTTTCTATCAATTCATCAATTAGTGCAAACAGAAGGAAACAAGGTGCAAAAAAAGAATAACTCAGTAACAGTTGATCATGTTAATAAAAGATCTTTGTTTACATTAGAATTTCATATGCAATAAATGTGTGCAGTCACACTTTTGTACTACTTTGCTGCACAACCACACCCCAGCTGTGAAAGCAATCTTTTCATCCTGGATGACGTGTGTCATAGGAGTTAATGGGCCTTGTCCCTGCTGTGTTCAGCGAATATAAAAAACATTCATGTGCCAATATGAGATGTCCATCATTTGACAAACGTGACATCTACTCCTGCAAAATGACTGACAGCACAAAATTGGAAGGAATTACGATCCAGTTTGAAGGACACCAGGTAAATTATATCTATTGCTGATAACTATTTATTTCCAAATGGCTTTACCACTTCTGATAATGACGTTTTCGCTCTTAAACTGACACATATGGAGTTTTGGAATGGAACTTTTTACATACAATGAACTTCATCAGTGCTGAGTAACTGACTTGTGCACTTTTAATGACTTCCCTCTCTTATTCTCATCACACTTGACAGTTTGGCTTCATTCCTGAACACTCATGATGGGCTGCAGCTTTTTCAATATGGAGGGAAAGACGTTTGAAGAACATATGGAGTGCATTCTTAGTACTACTATAACAGCAATGGTTTTTATTGTCTGCAACAATACATTTTATCTTATTTTAAAATTTTGTAAATATATTAATATTTCACTTTTCTCACTCAAAGTGAGACTGAATTAATCTTCTGTATCCTTAAACGCAGAAAACCACAGCGCATATCATTACTTTTGACAGAGGAAATAGATCTGAGAATAAGCTACAGCTGCTACAGAGGTTTACACATTCACATTTCTTTCCTCTTCTTAAACTCCTGAGCCCTCTGAGTTAAATTTCAGTTTGAGGGAAGAAGAAAATCCCATTTACTCATCAAATCCTGCTCAAATGAGATAAATTGCATTGTTATCAGAAAACCTGCTCACATCAAAGGAATGAGAGGAGAGGGAGTTCCGCTGTGAATCTATCAACAGAAATTAATTATCCATCGTAAATGAAACGAGCACACTAGGGGATTCTCCACGTCAGATCAATGGAGCAATCTAAAGGAGTTTATGAGTAAGAGGAGGTGTGTGTGTGTGTCTGTGTGTGTGTGTGTGTGTGTGTCTGTGTGTGTGTGTGTGTGTCCATGAAAGTAGTCCTGTATTTATAGACTTGTGAGGATGAGAGGATAAAATGGTGCTAAGATGAGGTTATCCTATTTTTCAAAAGAAAAAAAACTAAATCTGTTCAGTGGTACAAACACACAAACAAACCATCCAGGTGAAATTAAAACCTACTTGATGCCTTCCATGAGGCAGATGGCCATGTTTCAAGTCAAGATTTTTTGGAAATCACATGTGTTTATACCTTTTGAAACCTGCCACACTGTGAGGGGGAGTAACAGCAGTGAGCAGACATAATGGTGATTTAAATACAGAGACTTATTTGACTCACCTGGATGGCGTTCGCAGTGTTCAGTTAGCAAACAGAGAGCCTGAAGAGAAGTTAAAACCCTGACCAATCATGTTGTGAAGCAGGTGTCAAAATGCACCAAAAAATGGTCAGACACAGCCCCTGAATACTGCCGTCACAAAAAGTAAAGTGGTCAGGAGGGGATTCTCAGTGCTATTCAACCACTGGACAAGCAGATTGGATGAAGCTGTTGGCCCAGGTGAGTCTCTGGATTGACTTTCTTTTTTGAAATTTCTTGTTGGATAGTCAATTAAACAGCCAGGAAGGGATGCAAATTCATCACAGGGAGAGGCAAACAACTAAAAACAGACATAACAGCACCACTAGGAGATCCAACATCATTACCAGAAGATTCAAATCAAAAGATTCAACGTAGCTACAAGGAGACACAAATTGACCTGAGTTATAAACAGAAGTTATAATACACAACCATAGGGTCTCTTTCAAACCAAGTGTACTGTACAGAGTACAGAGGCCTTTTACAATTTTGAGCCAAGGACTCCATTTTGTCAGAATCCATGTCCATGCTGGCAGCTACAGGGTGCAACAATCAATCTGGTGAGTGTTGGGAACCAGCTGATTGTTTGCCAACTGAAGCCATATGGGCAGGTGTATGCTAGACAACACATTTCTAAAGTGTTTCTAGTTGTTGTCAGGGTTCATGCACAAAGGACATTGTCATAGTGAGCATGGAGACATGATAATTGATAATTCATTTGGGATAACTCTCTTCTGGCAGCTATTCATAATGTCAGAAAAACAACCCTGCTTAAGCTCTCACCCTCACACATTTGACCAAACACAGAATCACAGGATTACAAAAGATCCTTTTCCTGTTTTTACAACAGAACCTGCAGGAGCTGTTGCTCATGATGTGTGAGTAATGACCACATCCCAGATAATTAGCACAAATGTAAACAAAAGCTGGCATTTAAATCTATTTAATGAATGCAGTCAAAGCAAGGTAGAATGCTGATATGTGTATGTTTGTGTACGTCTGTGTATTTGTGTAGGTATATGTGCACAAGTGTGTAGGCGCGCTCACGAATAAATCAGTGGGTCCTGGCATTATAACAAACAGCGGTGGCCTCACACACTCTCTCAGTCTGGAGTGGGAAACAATGGAATTGCTCAGAGGATTCCATCTGTGGTTGAATGGGAAGGTGGCAAACACAATGAGGAGCTGATAAAATGTGTCAGTCACCGATGTAAGCCTGAGCTGATGATACCGAGCAGCAGTCAATTACATAGTTCTATTACAACTTCCAAAAAGGTCCCAGCTGTCTTTCTCTGCATCATTATCAGCTAAATTAGCCATCCTACAGCTATTCATGGACGCCCACAGACTATTTTTACTCGCTGACGTGTCTCGGACTGTTTGGAAATTAGATTGTGTGTCTTGCTGAAGTTTGGGTTTCAGTTCGCAGAGCAATCGCACCCTCTCAGTGCAGAGGCTGGTGTTTCATGTTAGTCACGAAGCATTGCACAATTCTTGTAGACGCTTAGGTATGCAAATATTCCTTCTTCAATATCACACAGAAACAGTGCATATTTTGTCAGAAAACTCATATTATCAGAATATCGATGGTTTAAAGCACCTATTTATTTTTTGCATGGTTTTGTTTTGCCTCAGCACCCTTTAGCCTTTTTGGGGCGGATGACATTTTCTTCCATCTGAAGTAATAACCTCTATGTAACATGCATGTCATTAGAGGAATGGATTTTTGTATTTAATGTGGTTTGTATCATTTTATTTCATTACTGATTTCTCAAGTCAAGTTACTGCAAAATAGGCAACAACAAACAAATACACACTTTTAGATTTAACATGATGCTTTTTAGCCCTGCTAGCTGCTCTGTGGATAGCACTGCTCATCTTTTGGTTGATTTGTTGCTCGGTTCACCACTTTGAAAAAAAAAATACCTTAACACAACTGGATCTCTTGTGCCACCATGAGAATGAAATGTTTGTGTTTTAGTAAAATGTTTCAGCATTTACTGAATAGATTATCAAACACTTTGGAGCAGACGTTCATTTTTTCCCTTGCTAAAGATACTGTATATTAAAATTTAGGGTTACACATTACACATGATAAACTCTAAGCACTACAATTTGTAAGTGTGTTAGTACAATAATGTTAGCACAGAGCTTTTCTTGTAATTTGGATGTCAGTTCAGTGGTGCAATGTTGGCACCAACATACGCAGAACAAATTTAATCTGCACCAGCTTTTTCCACCATGGAACAAAACGTCTTCCATCAACTTGCAGTATTAGCCAATATAATACATGTAAATGTACATCCCTGGTATTTTAGTTTGTAACCTGAAATTTGTATTTCTAGTGATCACCTTGCAATCATCATGAAAAAAGAAAAAAATACCACATAGTTGCCACAGCAACCATGTTTTGTGTACAACAGTTTTTAGTGCTGCCACTAGGGGGTGACAGAGTTAGAATTTTTTATAGATTGTATATAGAAATGGATGACGCATGTGTGATGTCACCCATTGGTTTGTGGACTCCCATTTTAAGACCAGGAGTTTGGCATTTGAATGTTGCCATGCTGGTTGTTTGAAGCCAGATGTGACCATATTTGTATATGACAGAAGGAGTGAGGAGGCGGGTCTAACCCTTGAACCTGAGATCACTTCCCAATGTGTATGAGACTCAACTTAGGTGCTGCTCTCATTCTAGACCAGGCTTGTCAATCCAGCTAACCACAAGTTAACTTAAGCTAATGAGATCAAAATGACTTGTGAAAAAAAAAGTATTTCATTATTGAAGGTGACAATTTTTGAATTAGAAAGTATTCAGTGGGCGTCAGGTGTACTGTACTTTTTTGCACTTGCGCATTGGTTCATTTTTGAGTACCACTTGCTTTGTCCATTTCTATGCACAGCGTGTGGATTTTTTTTTCTACACATTTTGGTGATTACTGTAAAATCTGTATGGCATGTGGTTTTCATTTGATTTTCCTTGTTTTGATTTAAAAAAAACAAAAAAAAAACCCTTTTGTTCTCTTCCCTCGTATTTTTAAAGTTAAAAAAAACATAACATTGTGTATAAAATATTTATTGCTGTGCACATTAGCCCCTAGACAACCATAATGGCCCAAGAATGAAATTAAACTAATCCTGCATTAACAAACAGAACTATCAAACTGTACACAACTGATTATGTGGATATCCTTATCTCGACTGGAAAACTTACTCAAACAATGGCAAACACACCACTATCAGGGTGCTGAAGGCTTGTTGCAGCTGTAACCACACAGACACACACAGTGCAGTGTTGACAATTCATTTAGCTGATGTTGTTATCAACAGTGACTCACACAGACTAACAATGACACAAATGTACTCACCATGATGTTAAAGGCTTGCTGCAGCTGCTGCTGCAGCTGCTGCTGCAGGAGCCGACCACAGGCCACACATTCCCCCTGACAGTCACTGCATCCAGGGGTGAAGAGACATGCCAGCAGCACCACCAAGCACCACAGAGGGATCTTCATCGCTCAGCACACCCAGACAGGCAGGAACAAAAATGGGAGGCCAACAGGTAGAAGCGTCTGAAACAAGGTGCCAACAGCTGGAGAATCTGGGAGGTAAAACCAGTGGGATCTAGGTGCAGCCTACAGGGAGAGAGCAGACGGAGTGACGGGAATATTGCATCAATTCCAATTTATAGGGATAATTAGCTGGATTTGGGCGGTCAGTCAAAGCGTTGGTGGTGGAAGAGTGTTCAGCCAACACCAGGAGATGGGCAGTGTGGGTGGAATAGAGAGAGAGCACAACCTGAGGCAATAAATGAGAAAATGGGCATTTCCAGTGGGCAGGAATCATCCTCTGCAGGCTGGAGGGTTAGGTCACCGATTGAAATCATACAGCAGAGGCTGGAGATCTGTTAGAGTTGATAGTGGTTGTAGAGATTAGCTTTACACCATAACATGGGCCATACCCTGCGGTGGGAAGAATCCACAACACAACAAATTTTACTTAGGTCTGATAGGAGATGTAATTAGATAATAACCTGTGGTAAGGAAAGATGTTTGTGTACACCAAAGGAGGATAACTGGAGGGATGAAGAAACTCCAGAGGACAATGGTGTCTATGGCTGTAACCACAAATTTGTGATCCAGGTGCACAGTGTTTGTTATTTGACCTGCACTCCCTGACCCCCATCTATACTCTCATTCACCACTGTATCACCCAATAACACAGAGATAAGGAAGGGAAAAAAAACAAGATCAGAACATCACAGATTGCTTTTGCTCAGAGAATATCGCCTCAACACAGACATTTGACATTGTGTTTGCAGACTGACTCTCTGACTCTCTCTCTGACTCACTCACTCTCTCTCTCTCTCTCTCTCTCTCTCTCTCTCTCTCTCTCTCTCTCTCTCTCTCTCCTATGTTTGAGAGCCAGAGGTTGAGAGAAATGTACACATTTGTTGGTTGGTAATGTTGCCACTGCAGGTCAATGAACTCTAGCGTGAAACTAGTCAAGCAGCTTCATTTTCTGTGCTCT
This sequence comes from Pseudochromis fuscus, assembly GCA_900323345.1. Classification (NCBI taxonomy): domain Eukaryota; kingdom Metazoa; phylum Chordata; class Actinopteri; family Pseudochromidae; genus Pseudochromis; species Pseudochromis fuscus. The sequence goes on along the minus strand of OOFC01013641.1, from coordinate 4,801 downwards.
GGTATTTTCTGTTCGTCAATGAATATATAGATTCAGTTCTAATTCCCTTTCAATTAATCTCTTCTTCTCTTCTCTTCTCTTCTCTTCTCCTAGATACCCTATATTTATCTAAAACCAGAGTTTCATAGCAGTTTCTGTTATGATTGGCTGAAAGACTCAGAAAAACTCTGAGAACTAAATTGAATGACTAAAGTACGCTTGCTAAACTTTGAAGGTCACTACTCTAATAAACTAATCCTTTAATCAATCCATGTTCAGCCTAACAATCACTAACATTATTCCACTCTGTTGCAGTCTAAATACTAAGTGTGTGGATGCCTCTGGGTGAATGTCCTTGATGTTCTCTGTTTAAATGTCTTTCTTTTGGTAGTTGTAGCTCACATAAAAATGAGTCGAGTTAGGCCGTTTTAGCACTTGTGAAAATGTAATCTTACAGAAGTAGGAAGGGGGATGCAAAAAACAGAAAGAGGAGCTGAGGTAACTAATAGAGAGGAAAGATGGAGCAGTGGTTATTGAAGGGGTGGAGAAACTAGAAGAGAAGGAGGGATTAACTGTCAAGCAAGCAGACAGGCTATATCCATCGATACAAATGATGGAGGACAAGAGACTGCAGAAACCTATTGCAGTGTAAGCGTCTGGTGCTGTCAGCAACTTTAAATCACCCTGGCACTCCACAACAAAAAAACACACTGTACTATTGTGTGGCTGCTCTCACAATATGAACAATTTATACTATGAACTCTGCATTCATTTTGTAAACACTCCGCTCTGTCCCAAAGATGAGTAATAATTCACAGTATTTTCACATAAGTAGGTAACAATTTTATGTTCTCTGTAGCTGATTGAAAGACAGTTGGATGTGTCCTAGTTGCTCCTGATTCTTTTCTAGAACAACCAGGTAACAGGAGGAGCCATAGCTCGGGCAGAAAGTGGGTTGGCTATTAATTTTGCGTTGACAGTTTGGTCTCCTGCTCCTCCTGTTTACTGTGCAAGACGCTGAAGCCCAAATCTCTGGAAAATAATGTAGTCAGCCTGAGCATAAACAGTAACCAGGAGACCTTATTATTACTGTCCATGCTGATCGTGATTACAACAGCCAACTTTCAAATTAACGCTCCAACAGAAGGTGTCGAAAAATAGTGAAAACAATTCAGGGTTTCATGTTCAATAGTCAATGGTTAGACTTCCATCTGCCATAGTCACTGGCTATACTTTCTCATTCTCATTCATACAGTAGTCCTTTTATGGTTACAATCTGTTCTATCATGTGCAATAATCATGTTACAATTTCTTTGTAATGTGCAATAGTCCGTCCTTTGTTGCGCAATCCACAAATACTGCAATTTGAAGTTTGGTTTTCATAGGCATAATTTGGTTGCACTCGACACTGCACAACACTACATATAAAACACTTTACAGAAACTTCAATAATACAGATTATTAGTTTGACAAATTTGAGTTCTGGTGTGGATTCCTGAAAGTTTTATGTAAAGTTATTTTGTGATAATGTTCTAATCAGATCAGAGTTATTATGTTTTTTGTACGTTCACACAGGAATATGTTTGCGACAGTCAGTAAAGGGCCAAAACAAACTGTACAGAAGGATACACAAACGGAAACCTATGATCAAATCAAATTAATAGAAGAATAACAGGTTTTATGTAAACTCAAGAGCTGCCTTGATTAACAAGGGATTTCTGGGAACGGCTCTTCAAAGGAGTGGAACTATGCAAATATGCTGTTACTCAAGTGCTGTTGCCATGGTGTGTGGTCCATTTTACTTCAGTAAGTGCTGCACAACATTGTGTTATTTCCATTTTATATAATTCCAAACAACCACATCAGGAATTGTATTTTAAACTCCACGACCCTAACTTCAGAACCATACTTAGAAGTTACTTTACAAATAAAGACTGTACTTCGAAAACATGTGTTGGCTTTATAAAACCATGAGATACCTGGCTATATGTGGTGAATAAAATATGTCCAATAAACGTCTGAAGCTTCAATTAAATGCGTTCACAAATCCTGTCTGGTGAGTGTAAACAATAACTCCCTCAGCTGTCTATGACGAACTTTATTTAAGCTACTGTTGCAACAGGTAATGACTTATCTTCTAAGCAGTTTTGAGCATAGGGACACAGACCTTTCAGAGCACAGTGGTAATGATGGTGGTGAAACAACCTAAAATTGTTGTAACAACAGCAACTCTTGGCCGTGGAGAGCAGTGGGTCATGCCCAGTGATGCGGGGCAGGGTGTCTGTGTCTCTGTCTGGGGCTTGTGTCCACTGAGCCTCCCTGCTCTGAATGGAAAGCCAGAATAGTTGCTAGCTTTATTTTTACTGGATGACCCTCCTGGCAGAAAATCCCAGAGTGTGTATTACTAGATGTTTAAATATCCAGGCCCAGCACATTCATTCAGGAGCCCTTTTTCCCACACTGTACCAAAAAAGGTTAGATTGCTGCCCCTTGTCTACCCCACCACAGGTTTGAAAGAACACTTCACCAAAAGCATACACAAGACATATCTGTATATTTCAAATATTTTATCTGAGATTTAATGGGCACATAAAAAGCCATGTTGTAATATTTTGCAACATGCTAACAAATATTTAAATCTAACTGATAAGTATTGTTATGCTGTGGACTGTCATGGGTGAGCTCCAACTGCTTTAGGTTTCAGGCAAAATGTCAGATGGAAACCCACACAGTCAGGAACATATAGTGTTACACATAACCTTTCAGTGTTTGTTTTGGTCTTCAAGTTGTATGACGTTAAAGGCCTGAGGACACGTTCGTTCAGCAGATTTTACTTAAAATATCTTCAAAGGTTTGTTAAAGCAAAAGGTCAAAAAGATTTGACCAAAAGATTTTTCTGAAGTCTGATTTCTCAGCATTTCATTTTATGAAATATTAAGGTTATCAAAATAGCTGGGTAATTTTGTGTTAGGTAATTTCACACCGGCAAATACAGTAGCATAGCAATTCATTCACATGTGGTATCAGGGAATGAGGATACACCACAAAGCCATACTTGGCAGGTTTATAGCTGTGAAGGTATTAAATATAAATCACTCCTCAATTAAAGCAATTAGACTGCCTTCAAAATAATAAGATGTGACAAAAATGCTAATGAAAAGCTTTTGTGTTAAAAAGCCTTGTCATTACAAAAATGGGTGTTTATTCCTTATTGCATTGATAGACTAGCATACAGTCAGCACAATGAATTAAACAAAGCAGTAACCTTAGATCTACATGCCTGAGTGATGAGTGAAAGGGAAACTTGAGAGCAGCCAGTGGAAATACTGTATTTAATAATGAAGGAGCCAATCTAAGATGGCACAGAGTCACATTCAAGTTGACCAAAACAATGTTTGATAAAAACTACTTTAACTAGAAGGACCATGTTGCCAGGCATCCAGGAGTGTTAAATATTACCAAGATAACATATTCCAATACCTCAGGTTTTTTTTTAGCTGCTAGAGTTTAATGACAAGTAAAGTGAAAACCTGCTCATGTAAACCTTCCAGATGAACCATATTTTAAAGCTCGGTGGCCCATGGTTACAGATACAAGCACCAGAATTACAATAAATAAACTAGCAGACATGTTTCTTGTTCTTGGGAGATCTTTTTTTCCCCTTTAATACAGATTTTTTTAAATATAGAAGGGGGCGCTATGGGTAAAAAGTAAATCAGACTAGTATTAGTGCATCAATCGATCAACAATTTTGACAGTGTCTAACAATATGAATAATTGCCTTTCTTGTTGTTATAGTTACAACGGACTAAAAAGGCCTTTGATTATGGCGCCACCATCAGGCCAATCCATGTATTTTTGTAAAGAAAAATACATCAAAGTTTCCTACAGTGATAATGGTTGTTAATTCATCAACACAGTACCCATGACACACACAAAACAGTCTTCTAGTGCATTAAAAACATTCCTGTTTGAGGAGCAAACTCTAGTAAAATGTGTGTAGAGAGAATTAAAACATATTTATCATAGGCTGCATGTTTTTATACAGCCCTGTCACATAAAGTTAAGTTGATGGAGAATATTCTACTTCACATATAAACACTTGTCAACCACTTTTAATATATGCAGGTTATTAAGAGCAAACATCCAGAACCCCTCAGAGGGTGAATCACGTTGTTTCCATCTAATATCATTCAGGGCTGAACAGTTGGTTTGACAGCTGTCCCACTACATATCTATGTTTACCAGTAAATGTCTGGAGTTTACAGTTTACTGTGTCATGAATCGAGTTGTACTGACAACGTCGTCATCAACAGATCTTGCATGTCATCATGAGTGATCAGGACTTTTTAAATACACAGTGGATATATCCTGCCTTTCATTAAAGATGCAGGCTGGTGGTGGTGAAACGGTGTCAGGAGTGTGGAGGGCTGGTGTGAGGGAGCAAAATGATGAGCTACATGGCACAACATGAATTGTTTCTTTTTTTTTTTTAGCATAAAAGAAATATAGATAGGTCATTTTCATGGCATACAGACATCAGCCAGAAAAAAGGTCTTGCGGATGGAGTGAAAAAGAAGATTTGTATCATGACAGCAAGAACTGAAAAATATTGCAGATGTGCAATGCTATAGAATGAACTAAAATTACATTTTAAATCTCTTTTCCCAAATATCTCCGATTCCTTCTCTTTTTGGTGGTCTATTTTAAAGACTGCATCTTCCAGATAAGGTGTTGCCATGGCAACAGGCATTCAGCCCACTGTGAAAACTTGATTCACATTTCATATGATATATATATGTGTGTGTGTGTATATATATCT
>OOFC01013640.1:3657-28251 GCA_900323345.1 Pseudochromis fuscus | reverse complement strand
ACTCAATCTTCCTCTTACATTTCACAGTATTAGATTTCACAATTACTTTGACCTGTGTCTCGTCTTCCCATGTGGTTTGGGTAGGGTTTTCCATGGGAAGTTAAGCTGGGGAATTTTGGAAATATTCCAAATTGGAAACTTTATACAGGAATTATGGGGATTATTGGGAATTTATGGGAATTAACTGGAAACTGGGGGCAAATTAAGCAAACTGTATTATATATGAAAAACAAAAATGCTTGTAAAAGCACTAGGGCAATTGCATGAACAGAAATATAGTTGCTAAACAACTGGAATTGTCTTCAAAATATTTTACAATTGATGTATAAATTCTTGTCTGGTTACAGAAAACCATCTTGCAGGAGTCAGAAGAAGCAGCATCACATCTGAGGGAGCTGTAATAAGCTAAAGCCTCTTAAATGGTCAATGAAATGAAAACTAGCTTACATTTACCTACCTTACCAGCTAGCTAGCTACTGTATGAATACATTTTTATTTAATTTTAGCAAGTTAAACAGTAACACCATCGTAGCTCAATTATATTTACCCCATAATATTATAAAAAAACGTACTTGACTTTATATCATCCACAGGATCAACTGTGTGGCTTCAATAGTCTTGTGCTTTGGGCTCAATAGTGTGGCCTCCAGGGTTTAACCATCATCTGTGCATGTGAGGGAGGAGTGCACAGTGCCTGCAGGGGGCGTGGCCTCAAATGATTGAGGAGTGTACTTGCATTAAATCTGGTTGTTTTAGCCAAGATTATGCTGAAATATATTTTCCCCAACTGTATTTAAGTTTCCTGTTGAGGGCCAACCTTTAATTTTGTAAATTTCTGTTTTATTCCCATAAGTTCCTGTTAATTCTCATGGAAAGTTTCCAACTTTGAAAATTCACAGAATTTTGCAACCCTTGTTTTGGGTCACTGTGTCTTCCTTGTGTCTTTGCCCCCGGTGATAATTATTTGTGTATCCCTTCATTTGGATTATCCTGCTATTCACTGCAGGGTCTTCTGCTGGACTTTCATAAGTTTTTTTTCTTATTAAAGTTTTTGGTTTAATTTATCCGTCGCCCCTGTGTGTCTGCATTTGGCTCCACTTCCTGTCTTACATACAACACAGAACTGGAACTTGTATCCTGCACAACCCATTTAGCTCCACCCCAGTTACAGTTACTTTTAGTTTGTTTGTAGTTTATTTGGCTAAATGATTGTTCTTATTTTGTAACAATTGAAGCTGTTTCACAGTTGTACTTCACCAAAATAGAAAAAAAAAATTCAGACATCAGACCTGATGCAGCAGAACCAGAACCAATCTTACATCCAGTATGTGTTGCCATTATTATCCACAAAGCAATTCAACAGCTGTGATATGGGTGTGATGGCGGTGGCCTCAAGCCGAGATGAGCAATGGCCTTCATGGTTCAGGTAAACTTGCTTCTGTACAACTTCACACTCAGATTTTGATGTTTAAAATGGTTGAAGTTTCTCCTCTGAAAAAACTAGGCTGCTTATTATCTTTATCTTTTCCCTTGTGGCAGGTTTTTTTGGGGCTCTCCGGACCACACTCAGCACCCACCACACCCACATAATCTGACAACTCCTGAAAGCTAAATTGGTGATCAAGCAAATAAGAGTGACACCTTGTAGGAGAATGGATGCAAAGATGGTCAAACACCCACTTACCCACCCAGACCTCTACCTACAGACTTATTATGATATTGCAAAGCTGTCAGTGTGCTTGCCAGATCAAATCTGAAGGGAAAAAAGTCTTTCTACATGTCCCAAGCGGCTATGCTCAAAGGCGGGCAAAAAGCCATTCTTCAGAGCTTTCTGTCGGCGCCATCAGACTGTCTCCTTGATCTCTCACTTAATAGGCAATGTTTGAGGTTCGCCTCAATGTAAAATAGTCACATTTAGAAAGAAAACTTTATTCTTTTGGATGATATCTTCAGAAAAGTGTTCATGTGGTTACGCTCATTTTTACACACAAAAAGCGACAGTAAGAGTCGGAAAAATACAACAAAAGGCTTGAGGGAGATGCTTAAACGCTGCCTTGTTCCTCACCTCCCATCAGTAGCTGTGTAAACCTGTGAGAAAATTGTTGGTTTTGTAAAGTTCCAGAAACTACCGGACACCTCCTCCCCAGTTTTACCACTGCAGAGGTGTAGAGGGAAATGCTTTCAGACACTGTTTGAAGTGCTCAGTTTGAAGTCCTGACCCGTTAACAACACTCCACTTCCTCCTTCTCCACTGAGAAACACAGTGATTATTCTCACAAGATTTTGGCTTTCTTAAAGATCTTGACAAAATAGTTTTAAGCCACAAGGTCTATCAGTTGCAGAGCTGTCAATCATATTACACAACGTTTCTCAGCAGAAAGACATGGCCTAGTTGTCGTGAAATTGTTGTTTGAAAGTGACTAGCGCTGTTTTTTGGGGGGGGGTTTTCTGGTGAGGACAATTTTGGTCGACTACTGCAGAGAGACGCTATTGTCATGAAGAACAAATAAAGGCAAATGACCTTCTCTCATAAGCAGATGGTCCATTTTTTCCAGCTCTGTGTCACTGATAAATGTTACATTATGGGCAGATGGCGGCGGGCAAAGTTCTATCAAGCAGAAAATGATACAAGGTATTTCACATAGTCGCTACAAACAGATGTTTTGCACTGTTGTCACCAGCAATGACCTCCTCAGACACATTATCATTAGATGCCAGCTCTTCTGACTGTGGCTGCCATCTTGAATTAGTGACGGCCTAGTGTGCAGAGGGCCTTCCTGTCTCCCTGTCATCTCTATGGAGACAGAGGAAGTGGATCTCGCCCACAGCTTGTGCCCACATTTCACATCTACTCAGCTTCACGCCACACCATTCCTGTAGGCTGCTGCAGAGCACGATTCTGCACATGAAGCCAAGCAGACCTAATAAACATGATCAGCTCTCCCATCCCTCTCTATTTAGAGCTTTAAAAGTCTTCAGATGATCTAAGTACGACAGTGGGGGGAAGCAGTTCGGCTGAATATGACATTATAAATTGAGGTATAAGCCCAAGGAAGCGTATTTGTGAGTCAGATTTTAGTGTATTGCGCAGAGCATCTCTTAAGCTGCTACCTGGCGTGCTGCAAAAGATGAGTTACAGGCAACTGTTATTTATTTCAGCCACTGTCCAGCACTGCAGAATCCAATGAGGTAATGTGCAAGAAAAAAAGTTCATTTTAAGTTTAATGCTTTTCATCAGAAGGTAAAATACCATATTCCAGTCTGATAATTAGTAGATAAGTAAAGCCTCCAAAGATCATTCCTAAATTATAAACCATATTGCATTAGACACACTGCAATTAGCAGAAGATAAAGTAAGAAAATTGCACATTAACTTGGAAATTAATGTAAGTTAAAGTCTGTTAATTCAACTATGCTAATGAATGACAGGAAACTCTCAATGAATATTTGTCTCGTCACACATGAACCTTCTTGGGCAGACCTCCTCTTGTCATATTTATTCATATTGACCCATTTTCCTGACACATATTTGCATAAATCATGAAACAAAGTGAACACGGTCTTCTAGAAGGTGAAATGATAAACTGTATATGACAATGCAATGAGGAAACGTGAACAAAAACATTATTATTTTGACAAGAGCTGTTTGATGCAAGTCAAAGGAACAAGAGATTGATGGACTGATGAAGGCAGTCAGACTATATTTATATATCCAACGTGACATTTAGCTTCCCTCAGTTTTAAAAAAAGCTTCCTCTACTGTCACTGTCAAGGAACTTCCTCTCATTCCCGAAGGAGAGTTTACCTTGTTTGACATTTGAAGTCAGCTCGATACAGAACGCCAGGTGGAAAAGGCTTAATGGGGATGTAAGTGGGTGAAACATGAACTGTGCAAGAATGGGAAGCTCACTGCCTGCCACAGAGGTTCGAATTATGTAAATTGTTGCCATAGAAATTGTATTAAAGTTACAATATATTTTTTTAAGAACTGTGTGAATGACAGGAGCTAAGAAGAAGAGCAGTTATTATTCATACTATGTGCAGCTCGCAGTATATACTATGGCCTAACACTTCTAAATTATTCTGTTTCCTTTTTCCTTTTCTTTTTTGTCTGATTGTTCTTCGGTATTGTCGATTTTGAGTGGGCAAAATCGTAGCTCATCTCTTCTGGATGAAATCAATCACACCACCCGGTACAACCCTCTGCTGAGTAGAGAGGAGAATACAAATTAACAAAGTACTAGTATTTGAACTGCAAACGCAACATGTAGGCTGTCAAAAAAAAAAAAAATCAAGGAGCTGTCATGAAGTATCGTCTTCTCACCTTTTTTGTGTAGACGTTGTACACACACCACCTGCGGCGCTAGTATTGTGTAGTGGTAGCTAGTAGTGAGTGATTTCGGACACAGTGTTAGTTTTCAGTCTAGTTATGCATCCAATAAGCAGCCTGAGGAAAGCTTTGAGTGAAAGCGTCTCAGCCAATCAGCGGCTTGTACCACACGTGTGGTCTCTTAAGCCTGCCCAGGCTGCATCGTCACCAGCAAGTGATCCAATGAAATGAATGAAGTTGGTGTACAAGCCTTTCAAGCAGGAAATTCAAGAGACAGACAGAGATGGTAGCTGTTAGCTAGTATGATACATTAACATCACGAAGTAAAGCAGCTTACTTTCATTTAAATTTACCAAGAAACGCTCCGAGGAGCAGGAGCCAGAAACTCCTGCCATTTAACACTGAGCGTCTCATCAGTACGGAGTGACTAGCATAAACCAATTTACCGTAATTCCTCAGCCATTTGTGCTAGCGACGTAACTCCAGCTGATTCTGGAAGTGGAGCGTTTTGTATATATTACATACATTACAGCAGTAATGCAGGGGAATGGATCCATGCCGTGACACGCGGAGGAACGAGGAGTAACAAGTTACCGTCCAGCTCGGTCACCCTCTCCCCATCAAGTCCTCCCATAGGTAAGCTATGCTTACTGCCGAGGTGTATGTATTTGTCCATTTCAGCACTGAGCTGAGGACAGCGACACAAAAGCCAGACAGTTAGGCTACTACTGACTCACTGTCCTCAGAAAACTGCTGAAATGCAGATGAAGGGGAACCCATTTTTTTTCTTTTTCTTATTTTAACTGGCCCATCCATTTTACTGGAGGCCCACCCACAATCAAAATCCTTGTGCCGCTAGTGACACACACAACAATTTTTTGACAACAACTACACACACGTCGGTCATTCGCACAAAACATGAACAAGCTAGCTACCAACAAGCAAATTGCAAGTGATAAATTAAAGCCGCATGTCATCACATTTTGGAATAATTCAAGCAAAGACAATCGTTAAAGCTGAGAAATAAAAAGAGCTACTGAGAAGTGGATTTTCTTCTTTAGAAGTGTATTGATGGTGGATCACAGTTGAACTCTATTGGGACCAGTCTTTCCTGGACACTGAGTGAATTCCTAATACAAACAACACACACACACATCCAATACGACATTGTTCAGCACTTCTTTTGTGCTACTGTTAGTGTTAGCGCTGCCTATTTGTATACAATACAATATACTCTGTACTGATATAACTAAATGTGAAGTCAACATTTTCTATTGTAAATTTAGCCAAGTGCTTCACAAGGGATTTGTCACAATGTGCTGGGCTTACGAGGAAAAAAAAAATGTGGCAATAGAAACAGAATTATGAGCTGCTTTATTTACAAAATGCCCTTGTTGATAAACCCATAACACCTCACATGGCTGTGACACACACACACAGAGCAACCAAAACCAGCTTTGTCAAGGCTCTGACATCTCTTTGTATGTAATTATTCATTATCACCCCACATGCTATCTTGTCATCTTTTTTTGCCAGGCCGCGTGTCATCTTATCGTCCTCAGCCTCTGTGAACCGTTTCCTCTGCCCAGCTTTGCGAGCACAGCAGGAGTGGATATCACAAACCTGCCTTATTAAACACAAAATACAAGCGAGGCCACAGAGAGGCTGACAGACAGAGCAGCTGGGTGTTGTTCAGCAAACAACATCAGTAAGAAATTAATGTGTTTGGTGTGTGAGGAGGAGACAGAGGTGGGAGAAGGACACAAATAGAAAGGTTGGTTAGGTTTGTTGGAACAAATGGATCGGTTAGGTTCAGAAAACATTTTGATTTGGGTTTATTAAGGTCGGGGGAAATTCTTTGTCGTGGTTCCAACAATAAAAAACGTGGTTGAGATTATGAAACTACTCTGGTTATGCTTAAAAAAACATCAACATCAGACAACAACCCTGAATTTGAAAATCTATCCACACAGAGCTCCTCCCTATGTGGATGGACGGTCCAACTATAAAACTGACCAATGGCCGATCTTGCTACCTGAACATGTCTACCCCAGTCAACAGGTTAAAATAAAGGGGACATATTATGGAAAATCCAGTTTTTATAGTCTTATATATGTATTTTCTGGTATTTGGCTTACGTGCAAGCCCAGTGAGTGTGAGAGTGTGTGTTTAAACCATCTCATTGTTGCATGAGCTGCTTAAAGAGAAATAAATACAGTACAGGCCAAAAGTTTGGACACACCTTCTCATTCAATGCGTTGTCTTTATTTTCATGACTATCTACATTGTAGAGTAAAGTAAAGTAATGATGGCCACTCGTTTTTCTTTAAATAGCTGATTGGTTCTTGCCATAATATGTATTTTAACAGTCGTCCAATAGGGCTTAACCTGACTTCTGCACAACACAACTCATGGTCCCAACCCCATTGATAAAGCAAGAAATTCCACTAATGAACCCTGATAAGTCACAGCTGTGAAGTGGAAACCATTTCAGGTGACGATCTCTTGAAGTTCATGGAGATAATGCAAAGAGTTTGCAAAGTAGTAATCAGACCAAACGGTGGCTAAACTAGAAACTAGAATATAAAACATGTTTTCAGTTATTTCATCTTTTATAGTTAAGTACATAACTCCACATGTGTTCATTCATAGTTTTGATGCCTTCAGTGAAAATCTACAATGTAAATAGTCATTAAAATAAAGAAAAAACACTGAATGAGAAGGTGTGTCCAAACTTTTGGCCTATAGTGTACCTGGGGTAAAATGAGCCGGACTGGATGCTGATATATTGTGATGTAACAAAATATCAGACGTCATCTGATAGGATCTGGCAGACGCTGCATTATCCAATCCTGCAGAGTATCCCACGTGGTCTCCTGCAGCGTCAGAAGCATAGGATTCACCTTGGATTTACAAGAGAAGTTTGGCCACGACATGAGTGCAGCCAAAACCCAGTTTAAGTTGTAAAAACCCACACATTTCATTACACAGGCTGCCAGCCTCACAGCGATGGCATCTTTACATCAGTGCAGAGCAACGGAGGGGAGCCCCTTAAAGGTACAGGCACCATTTTCTCAGCAGAATTACAAAATACAGGATCAAAGCAGAGTTTCACCAAAGAACTTCACCGATATGTTCTAGGTGTGTATAAGACATATTTAAACTTCCCTGAAACCAGTATAATGTGTCCCCTTTAATTTCAGGTGAAGCTGGGACAGTTATCATTCATTTTAAATTACTGTATGCCAGCAAGGCAATGGGAAACATACTGTGAAGAAATCCAAAGTACCACATTTTCCGGACTATAAGCCGCTACTTTTTTCTGATGCTTTGAACTTAAACACCTTTGTGGCTCAGTATCAGCGGCACGAAGCTCATTAGCTTTTTACAAGCTAGCAATCTCCGTGCCGCTGATACATTTAGCCTTGTCACATCAGACCCGGTCAGAGTGGACCACATGAAACTGTTTGAATAAATTCAATAGCGGCTTATAGACAGGTGCACTCAATAGTCCGGAAAATACGGTAAATATGGAGTACGAGATTTTTTTTCAGGCACTTCAGCCTAAATGCAGCATCCTTGAAATGATTAAAAGAAAGGTCCTGTCTTCTCCAATCGTAGACTTTTTTTTTTTTCTTTAGCTGTCTCCTAAATCTAAAATCTGCTTAAAGAAACAGTTCACATTTTCCTGGCCTCCCTTCAACACACCGTCTTTCCTGGTTCCTGTCTCTTTCTGTATGTGGGCACGAACGCATGTGCGTACATACATGGACTAGACAGGAGCATGGTCATTATCCGTAGGGGAGCTAGGATAAGATAGCAGTGAAGCATGATGAGTGGGAGGTGTATGATGCTGGCGTGTCACATCTATTCTTCTGGCTGCACAGATGACATTGGCCCCAAAGCCAAAGTCTTGATACGGGACATCTCTGAGTCATGGGGCAGAGAGCTACACTGAGATGATCTCTATTGCTTCAGTGTTACACACATAGCACACACACACACACACACATTCAGATAAATCACCCATCATTTGGCAAGGAAGTAGTGTGGTTCAGTGGATTTATTAAAGTAAAACTCTTTAGTAATGAAGTGATGTCAAATCTGGTAGAAGTGCAGGACAATAAAATATAAGCCGTGAAAGTCGCAATACATGTTAAGTGCATTCTCCATAGGAGGTGTGGTGTGAGGAGCATGTGAGAAAAGCAGCAGCGTACAGTACTGAGCTGTAGGTCAACCTCTGAAAGGCCGACACCCAATCACTGCAGATGTAAGTAACGTGCAGATAAATGGAGTTTAAGTGAAGCTAACAGGGGTGTAGAGGGAGTGAAGCTGGAGGTGTTGAGCTATCAGTTTAGACAGCTGAAATGAGCCAAATAAGAGCTTATGCTTTCCATCAGATGAGACAGAGAACTGAATAACAGGGTCTGTGCACCTCCTGAAGATGAGACTCAGGACATGCCAATTACTTATCAAACACTGGCAATGCAATCTGGATGAAATGCAGCGTGTGTGAGTGAACAATATGTAAAAACACGTGTATGTGAGTAGAAGAATTTCACCTTCTGCATAATGTAAAAGCAATTCTATCTTATCTTTATGTTTTTAATGTTTATCAGTGTTGTTGCTGACGAGCAGTTTAGATTCAGTGTGATCGCCATGTCGTGGTCAATCAATTAATCCATACAGTCGGCATAGAAATCACATGCTCGGAGTGGGATAACATCAGCACCAATTAGCACAGCGTCGGGTAAAGGAAGCTCTGTTAATAAACATTTCAGTGATGTGTTTCCCCTCATTCATTTCACTTGACATTTAGATTTTTGCATGTTATTAGATCTTTTATACTAACCACTTCATTCTCATACATTTTCATACCCCACAAGGAAAAGGAGGTGTAGTTTCATTTTAACATGTGCATCACTGATTCTGTTTTCATCAGATTCAGTATTTCAAGTGAAGCGATGTATTTTGTTCGAATCACAGTTAAAAGGTGTCACTTTTTTTTTTTAGAGTGACCTCACTCAAAAATGGAAAGACATATATTTTTTTTCTTTTTTAGCTTGTTCTGTGTTTTCTGAAAAATCCAGAAAGTTAAGAGCATAGACTGTAAATAGAAATGCACAAATCAAGGGTGATGTCACAAATTGGTCTTTGAAGCCAGGAGATTGTCATTTGACCTCATCATGTTGGTTGATTGGAGCAAAAATTGACCATATTTGGATATGAAGGGAGGAGTGAGGAGGCGGGGCGAACTTTCAAACCTGAAGTCACTGCCCTGTGTGTATGAGACTTGACCTCAGCCACTGGTCTAATTGGAAAACAAACCTGTCAATCAAGTTAACCACAAAGCTAAGTTTTCCTACTTTTTGAAGCACAATATCTACTTTGAAAAGTAGATATTGATATCTGGTGGACTAAAAACCAAAAAAGCACAATATCTACTTTTTTTGGTTTTTAGTCCACCAGATATCTAATAAGAGGGATGAACTTTAACCCCTTAAGCCCTGAGCTCTTATTTTGAAATTTCAACCATAGAAAAATACCAGAGACAAGTCTCAGGCTCCCCCAATTGGGGGACCTATGATATCCGAATAACTAGTGTAAAAAAAAAAAAATTTCATGATTGATTGATGGTCTTTCATTGGAAGTCAGTTGTTTGGAGCCAGATGTCAGCGACACGTTTCTGGACTCCTCATTTTTGAGCCCCACGTGCTTCGTCCATTTCACTAGACAGTAGACTATGATTAACAGCAACAAACCAAACCAAAAAAAGGTCCATTGTGTTTGTGTGTTGTTGTTGTTTGTATGTTTACCATCATGCACCGCTCAGAATGTACCTACTGTGATGAATGATTGTGATTTCCAAGGTGCACATTGTATGAAATTCCCCCGGTGATTGATTTCCCCTTGCACAAGGGGAATGACAGTCGGAAGATTATCGGTTTGTTTTTCCTCTCCCTCTCTCTCCACAGGTAATTTTCATGTTGTAAATTGAGGTATTGATTCGAGCTCCATTCTGTTTGTCCTCAGCTCAGTTTATCATCCGAGGAGAAAACAGGAACGGGAACTTGCACAAGGCACAAGTTTGACTTCGTAGCATGGGGGAATATGATCAGTGGCAACAACATGACACACTGTTTTCACAGGGATGCTGGTGACATATTTGAGATTTGATTTGAATTCTGCTTTTCCTGTATTAGCCGACTCTTTCTGTATAAATGTATTTTTCATTTTTACTTTTTTTCATTGTTTGTAATAAAGACATTTTACCATATTTTCCGCACTATAAGGCGCATCGGATTATAAGGCGCACCTTCAATGAATGGCCTATTTTAAAACTGTTTTCATATATAGGGCGCATAGAATAGAAACTACTGTAGTGGCTGGGGTTGTGTTATCATCCATCTAGATGAAGCTGTGCTAAAGGGAAAGTCAACAAAACAGTCAGATAAGTCAGTCAGTCAAACTTTATTCATAGAAAACAAACCAACGTTCTGACAACTCCGTTCAAAGCTCACAGTTCAAAGCTACTTGAACAGCTGTTTTATTTATTTCTCCGAGGTAACATCAGTGACGTAGTTTTATCTTTTACCAACAGCAAGGTACAACAGGTAGTGCAACTTTTTATCACGTAGTTAGTGCATCACAAACGTGGAGGGAACTTTTCCCTGATTCAGTAAACACGTAAAAGAAACAGTCTGATACAGCTACGGTAAATCAAACATTAGTGCAATCACAATACTACCCCTGACTACGGCAGCCATAATTAACCAATATTGATCCATATATAAGGAGCATCGGGATATAAGGTGCACTGTCGGTTTTTGAGAAAATTCAAGGCTTTTAGGTGGAGCTTATAGTGTGGAAAATACGGTAAGTAACTGGCCTGGGAGAGGTCTTGGTGCGGCCTGAGGTGGTCCAGGCTTCTGAGGAAGAAATCTACAGAAAAGACTAAAAAAGATGCAAATATATATAAATATGTTCAGAAAACTGCTGGTCATAAGGTGCATCGGGAGATCAGGTGCATTGTAGGTTTTTGAGAAAATTAAAGGCTTTTAGGTGGAGCTTATAGTGCAGAAAATACGGTAAGTTTGTCACTGACAGGAGAAAGTGAGGTCTGGACTGACTATAAGCATACAGCAGTGTAGTAATATTTAATTTTAATTATATATGGGTTTCTTATCACTGAGGAGTCCTTTCAGTGAAATATAGTCATGTGCTAATGTAAAAATACAGATTTTAGGAACTGTGTTACATCCAGTGGAATATTCAAAATTCATAATGTGTACTGTCACACCAGGTTACACAGAAAAAATCAGGAAACCTTTGGCCTTTAAAAACCTTTAAAAATAAGTAATATAATGAAAATGACAAATTAAAGAAATCACCATAATTTACACAGTAAAAAACAGTAAACAGCAAAGTCTACAAAGACAGAATACATAATCAATCTCTGCTCACATTTATTTACTTATTACTTGTGCTATCCTCTATTAATTGCTCATGCAATAAATAAATAAATTAAAATCAACTACAAAATATGCTAAAGCCTTAGCAAATGTTGTCCTCATCTTCATCTACAAGCTCTTTGCAATCAGTAAACTACTCTTGATTGCAGCTTGGGGCAACACGTCACCCCAATGGTTTCTGTCCACCTTAATTTCTAATTTTAAAAAAAAAAAGTTAATTTGTCTCCTGTCTTGAAGCAGCCCAGGGGCCATCAATATGGTACCGTCGGTCACCTGCCCCGAGGCCTCAAACCCCCGAGGACCTCCAAGATCCACGGTTGACTGCATATCAGCTAGTTTGGGTAATTTGATTAGCAGCTTTATCCAGCTGTGCATGTCTCATACCCACCACTTTCTGCTGTGCTGAAATGTCACTCTACAACTTTAATTGCTGAGAGGGGATTGCCAGTGAAAATTAATATGTCTCTCTCAGAATTGTTCTATTCTTATATCTTATTATAGGCCACAAGACATGCTAATAAAATGACTGTAATTTATAGAAGACGGGGTTCCCTATGTGCCTACACCCTGTGACATCCTGTCCTCGTTCCTGGTTTTTATTTCCTGCTCTTCCTGTGGTTTGCTGTGCTGACTGACATGTTGGGTGTATGATCACTGGCTTGTCTGACATTTTAGGAACTTTTACCTGGTTTCCTCTTCTTAATAATAATAACAGTAATAATACTAACAATACATTTTATTTATGAGTGCTTTTAACAGTGCTCAAAGATGCTTTGCAGGAGTAAAAATGAAGAATTCAGACAGTCAATCAGGGCCTTGTAATGGCAACAAATTAGAGTGAGGGCAGGAACCCACGGTCGGTCCCCCCAAGAGTAAGCACTTTGACGGTTGGCATTTGGCAACTGTGGGAAGGAAAAACTCGCTTTTAACAGGAAGAAACCTCCGGCAGACCAGACTCTTGGGGGGCCCTGCTGCCATGGCGACCGGGGGACAGGCAGAGACAAAAGGACAGGGAGAGAGAGGGACAGAAAGATAGAGCAAAGAGACAAGAGATGCTGGTCATCAGGTCATGACAGGATGGATCGGTCAGTCAGGCCCGATCCCAGACCCAACCCCAGACTGTACAACACACACATCTGAACTGAACTGAACTGGTATGCTGGTGTACTTTTATTATTATTATTATTATCATTATTATTATTATTATTGTTATTATTTTTGCTAATTTTTTTATGTACGTGTGATTTAACATCTGTATTAATGTATTTGCTGCTGGACATCTATCTATCTATCTATCTATCTATCTATCTATCTATCTATCTATCTATCTATCTATCTATCTATCCACAAAGCTCCATCACTCAGGACCAGGCAGCTCCAGAGACCTGCAGAGACTTAAACAAAGGAGGACAGAGAGGACAAAGACAGACTACAGGAGAGACAAAACCGGTGTTAAAGTGAACCTTCACATATTTCTTGTACTCAATTAGAAATTATATATTTCTCAGTAGGTACTAGGCAGAAAAAATGACTAACATCATTACAGTAATTTATAGGACATTGTGTATCCTATGTGTCTAGGGTCCAGTCCCATTTTCTTACATATTTGTCCTATCTGTTACTGAATGCTGCTGGTCCTCACTTCCATTGTCCCCAAACCCTATCCAGTCTGATGTCCGTTGTGTTCAGCTAGCATGACCTTTGACCCTCCCATTGTTTCTTACATGCTGCAATTCATCTGTTTCATTTCCCATCCACCCATGCACCCTTCACCAATTAACCACACGGCCCCTGACAGACACTTTGTGGTTACAAGCTTTGGATTTCATGCACAACACATAAAAACCATTTTGCTAGGCTCCAGATTTTAAACAGATGGACCACGCTAAACAAAACGTCTCTTGTTTCTGCTTGATTCAAAATAGATAATGAGGAAATTGGTCTTGTCTGGCCTATCACTGCACTACACACAGGACGATTTGTTTGTGCTGAACACTGTGTGCATACATTTACAAAATTTCCCTCTGAATAAAACATTGATTTTAAACTTAAGAGATGAGTTGTCTCGTATCAAAAAGTAAACACTTCTTTTTGAAAACAATTTAGCACACGCTCCCCTGAAACCTCCATTTTTCTTTAAGAGTGTATTCTCTAAAATAAATACTCTACTTTCACGGTCAGTAGAGTCGCAGTGCAGCCGGTAGCAGTTCATGGCAGAACAAGAGATGGCAAGAGGTTAATGCCAGCGTTATGTATCCTCCTATAGCTGTTTACATCTTCACTGAGCCTTTTTTGTTTGTTCTTTTTAATGAAGCTCTGCTCATATGAGGCTTCAAGGCAGATTTAATATAGTTGCATAAGACACAGTAACAAAGGTAAGTGCTTCTTTCTTCTGGCAAACATGTTTAAGCACAAAAAGCAAGCAAGGGAGAGAGGCGAGAAAAAAAATATCTTCCAAAGGCATCAGCTGCCTGCCTGGAGACGTGTTAAAATGTGTTAAAAATGAAAAAGATGTCCAAAAAAGCAGCGAACAATACCAGAGCCTGGTATGAGTGGGGCAGAGTGGTTATCCAACAGACTGTAATGTCACGCTTCAGTAAAGCTGCTGCTGTGGTCGGAGCAGTCAGCAGAGGACAAGGAGGGAAAAGCAGCACTGGTGACATTATTTGTTGAATCGGTGATGTCTGTGAGATTGTGTGTGAAGCGCTCCCCCTCTGAATGTGCTGAGGCGTGTCTCAAAAAGTCCAGAGGGGGTTATAATTGCAGGTATATTGCAAATTGAATAAAATAATGAATTGATGTGGGTTTTTAAGCAAGAAAATGGAACTTAGTATTTACCAAGGGCGCAGGGTTTTTAGACTCGACAATGAGCTGGATTGGTCTGTCGCCGCCTTTCGTTTTCTTATTTTGAGATTTCAAAATAAAAATGAAAAATAAACAGTTTCCTGTTTTTTTTCAGTAATAATACAAAATGAAAAATGGAAAACAGACTGTAATTCATCGTCTATTATCCATTTTCCGATGTAATTACCGTAATTTCCGGACTATTGAGCGCACCTGTCTATAAGCCGCTATTGAATTTATTCAAACAGTTTCATGTGGTCCACTCTGACCGGGTCTGATGTGACAACGCTAAATGTATCGGCGGCACGGAGCTTGCTAGCTTGTAAAAAGCCAACGAGCTTCGTGCCGCCGATACATGGGCCACACTGGTGTTTAAGCCGCAGGGTTCAAAGCGCTGCAAAAAAGTAGCAGCTTAAATGGCTCCAAATGTTTTGTCCCGCCTACATATCCTGTTTTTGCCAGACATATGGCACAATATGGAAGTTATTTACAGTTTCAGTGTGACCTCTCTTATGGTCCTTTCATAACTAGGAAGTACTCTGGGAGCGAAAACCTCCATCAAGACATAATCAGCTGTATGGATGCTAGAGACTGAACACTGTTGCCCTCTTGTGTTGAAATAACAACATGATCTTGATAAAACTTTCACTTATTGTAAAAGACTTGGGGGAGAATCATTTGTTACTTGACTGTCAAAAAGAAAATACTACCGTATTTTCTGGACTTCTAGACAGCGCACCTGTCTAGAAGCCTCTATTGAATTTATTCGAACAGTTTCATGTGGTCCACTCTGACCGGGTCTGATGTGACGACGCTAAATGTATCGGCGGCACGGAGCTTGCTAGCTTGTAAAAAGCCAACGAGCTTCGTGCCGCTGATACATGAGCCACACCGGTGTTTAAGCCGCAGGGTTCGAAGTCGGAAAAAAGTAGCAGCTTATAGTCCGTAAAATACGGTACTCTATGGTTAGCATGCTAGCATTTGCTAATTTGCACAAAGTACAATTTGTGCTAATTAGTTTGAGTGGACTAGTCATAAAACACAGTGATGGGCCCACTCAAATTTTCTGCAAGATAGTCAAGGTTAAAAATCATCAAATAAAATTAATAAAATTCTATATTTATACTAAATTTGAGCAAATACTTACGGAGATATTCACGCTGATCGCACAGTTAACCATCGACTGACAGAAATAATTAGTTGATTGTTTAATTAGTCCTGATGTCATTAACAGGTGCGCGACAGTTAATTGGGAACAAGTGTTTGTGCTGATCCAGCGGCCTGACATTAATCTGTATTAAACAGGAGAGCAGAGGACAGTCGGAAGCAGCCGTCGGAGAACATGTGTACTACAGTGTCGTGATTTAACATCCCCTCTGAAACTAACACGTCCAGTTGCTTCAGCCTTTAATTACACCATAGATTTCCTGCTGATGAACAGGCAGAGAATTAACAGTGAACGAGCTAATTCACAGCTGCTCTCCCCCACCCACTTCCCTGTTATTGCTGTACAAGTAGACCACAGGGGGCTGGGGGAAGAGAGAGCAGGGTGCACTTAGCTACACAAACATTAGTATTAACGATTGGGCTGCCAGTTCAGAAGTGGTGACAAACTGCACACGGGCAAAAATTGGAGCCCGAAACCAATCAGAAAGTTAATGAGGAGAAAAATTACTCCTCTTTTCCCCTCCCACCGCTGCTGAGGAGGAGGAGGAGGAGGAGGAGGAGAGACATTTAAAATGCTGATAAATTGGTAATTTTTTTAACTTCAAATGAATTACACTTGTGGTGATTTTTAAGAATAAGAATGTTTGATTATTTGATCATATTTTGTGAGATAATACAATTTATTAAACAGTTTTCGAGGTTATTTTCTGTTTTCTGTCAATGGTCAGCTCTGCTTTGGAGAACCAACATATTAATCTGTCTGATGATCAGAGCTCCACTGTGATAAATTTCAGTATTGATTAATCTGCTGATTGTTTTGTCCGTTTGATTAATAAATTAATCATTTCAACAGCTTCAATTGTACCACAAAAATATTTGATAATCAGAGACAACAGAGTTTTAAAAAAATCACATTAAAAAAGCCTAAAAAATATTTTTGTGCTTTTTCTATTTTAAGTTTGGTTAAATATATGCTGTTGACTGATTGATAAATGATCGAGCAGCTCTTTGTATCTGTGTTTACTATAATAAACAACTAGGATTTGAGTATTTAACTGAAATTATTCCTAAATTTGACCTGGTGTCTTCCTTCTTGTAAACTATCAAACACAATCATGAAGCAAAATTTGGCATCAAAGGTCGAGTCAGGTCCTTTTTGCTTTTTCTTTCATCTGCTAGTTGAGTTAAAAAAAAATCCAACATAAGACTGTTACCTTGAACTCTAGCAGAGCAGCTTATATGTTACAGTTGTCAGAAATATTACTTCTTTTGTTCAAAAACATCACAAAATATCAAATTAAATTAATAAAAGAAGCAGTTAGTTACTTAAAAGCAGTGAAATGATTGAGATTATTATATTTTCATTACCACTTAATTAAAAAAACACTAAGAATTACTTGTTTAACTGATTTGTTTAGACACATGGAATTATTTAAATATTTTCATAATCAATAATTAATAATAATTTGGTAATTGATTGGAAAAAAATCATTTCACATATGAAAATGTTTTGTGTTAAAAGTGATAAAAACCCACTTTTGTAAAAACTGTTTTGATCATTAAAAGATAATAAATATTCTTTAGTTGCAGACATCACGAGTGTCCAGACGACCATGCAATAGTTTTTAAATAATCAATGAGTTTTCAGTCAGATCTGCTCTTTGAAGAACCTGGAAACTTGATGAATGAAGGTCATTTCTCTTTCATAAGTTTTATAAAAGATAAAGTATTGATCAGAGTTGAACCTGTGCTCCCTCCATCAGGTAAATGTCTCAGCACAAACTGGAGAATGAATGAGAAGCTTCACAGATAAATCTAATCCAGCCTGATGGAGATGATCACTGGGAGTAAAACAGTCATGTCATGTCTGCCCACAGTGGTTATTATTAAACATTAGTAACATGTGGATGACTGTACAAACACAGCAGCCTAATGTCTGCTGCACAGTAGCTGAAGAGCAGGTGTTAAAGTGAGTGGCTGCTCCGCTCTGGTGTTAACTGTAAAAGATATAATGCTGTTGTTTTGTGGCCACTCTCTTCTCTTTTTGCTCGCCGACTCAATTTGCTGTAAATCCCAAAGCTTTGCTGAGAATCACTCTGCTGCTCAGTCGTATTTATGTCAGCGCTAACGGAGAGGACCATTTGTTCTGCGGTGCTGATGATTAGACTGTCCTGTTTTGTCTGTCTCACTATAGTATTTCTATTGTCCTTTTTATTTACTCGGCTCGCAGCACGTAGACGTGTTTATTTTATGTGCGCTCTGCACTGTCTACGTACACCAGGCAATATGAATTTATCATATTAATGACTTTGAGGAGTATCTGAGAAAGAGATTTGTAGCTTGATACCTGAAGAGAAGTGAAAGATGTGCGGTTTATCTGTTTTTTAAAAAATACATAATCATATTTTAACGCAGTGCGACAGATATTCAGGGTTTTTCATTACTTCAGTAAGTGAAGATGGAGAGGTGTTTTATCCCAGCCACACACTGCATACACAATGGATGAAGCTAACATGACGTCACCCAGTTGTGGACATTTTGAAGCCAGGAGTTTTGGATTTGAATGTTGTTTTTGGAGCCATAAGTGACCATATTTGGGCATGAAAGGAGGAGCGAGGAGGCAGGTCTGACCCTTACCCGAGGACAGTGTGAAAGAGACTCGACTTCAGCGCTCTCATTCAGGGGTCCCCAATCCTGGTCCTCGAGGGCCCCTATCCTGCATGTTTTAGATGTGTCCCTCTTCCAACACCTGATTCTAATGATCAGCTCATCATCAAGCTGCTGAAGCCTGATAATGATCCTAATGATTTGAATCAGGTGTGTTGGAAGAGCGACACATCTTAAACATGCAGGATAGGGGCCCTTGAGGACCAGGATTAGGGACCCCTGCTCTCATTGGAGACCAGACCAGTGGCCAACTAGTCTATGTGCCCAAAAACTTGAAGTCAGCTGACTGAATCATCGGGCTCTTCTCCACTACATGGTACCAGCTGTACTCACCCCACCTCGCCTCTGTTACCAGGGCAACCGTTTCCATGACAGAGGATAGTACCTCCTCCGTGTTCCTCATCATCAGGTGAAGGAGGAAAAAGATCAGGAAGTAATCTTCAGGACAACTGTTGTGTTGTCACAGAAATTAGTTTGAAGATTTGTGGGAATAAGTCATTTAGAGTTTTTTGGATCCAGCCTCTAGTGGCTGTCAGGAGTATTGCACTGTTTAGAACTTCTGCATTGGCCTCATGTCTGAGAGCCGGTTGCTTTGTCCATTTCTTTACACATCTCATCTGTGGTCATGACTCACTCACAGGCTGTAATAAGTTTTGTAAGTAACATCAGTTAAATCAAAGTCTTTAAAAACAAAGTCTGTCCCCAAAGAAACACCAACAGTTCATCCTCCAGGTTTGATTCACAGTTTTTATTGCAGACAGATGTTGATAAAAGTCCAGATTGACAAGTTTTACTGATCCCTTGGAGGAAAACAGAATAAAAAGTATGAATCACAGCAAGTGATGACTAGCGAGACACAAACTACAAAAAACAACTTGATAAAAAGTCTAAAACCAATCAAACTCTGCAACAGGCTGCCACTGTCACAACTACATTAGATTGTGTCTCCATCCTCGGGTAACCCTCGACCTGATTTGTCCCTCTGGTCCCTGCAGCCTTCTCACTCAGCAACATCACCACCGGTCTCGACTCCACTCTGACCTGCCGCTCCATCAGCTCCCTGGTCACCTCCGACGTGAAGGCCGAGTGTGAGAGCAGCAGCCAGATGACCACCTTCACCCTTGACCCCATCGACGACGACGGCGCCAAATAAAAGAAGCTGAGGATGAACATCACACCACAGGAGCATTATGAGATTGAACAAACCTTGGTGGTATTTGCAGAACAGGTTCAACATTCACTGTTGCTGCAGGTTTCTGTTTCTGTTCACCGTTAACACAGGTTGTGTGTATTAGTTCATTTCTGTTAGAAGAAAGCACTCACTGCTTCTAAAGATGAGACTGAGTTAAAAAAAAAAAACTATCATTAGGCTGCTTGATATTGATCTGCAATACCTATAGTAACAAAAGCTTTTATTAATAGTTTGTTTTATGAGTTTATCAGCTTGACATCGGTTCAGTTTTATCAATAAATAGCAACTTATCATCAAGTTGAACAGCTTGTATTTCTGACCCCGCCCAACAGTGATGTCACCACCCACTGGTACATGATGACATCACTGTGATGAGGTCAGAAATTATTTTTTTGTTGTTTTTTTTAACTCCATTGATGTGGTTTTAATCCAGCATTTATTCAGGATCTGCCTCTTTCTAAAATACTGTTTAAACTATTGGGACAAACTTTGATTTTATAAAAACTTAAACCCAAATTTATAACTGTTTTCATCTAAATGTACACATATAAGATTCATTTTAAAGTGGTTGCACTGTTTAGATTAATTTAGAGTATGTTCCCCCCAGTGTATCTGTACCACTGCGACTGTATCTGTCAATCTAAACATTATCTCATGTACCAGTCCAGCTTCATTAGAAACTTTCAATGTAAATGTCACAGGTTCGCACATTGTTTTACCTGCATTACTGGAAAACTATTCACCTTTAGAAAACATAATCAGATACATTTGGAAAATTCATCCAGCTGATTGAAATAACTGAAAGTGTCTGTAAACCATCACAGAGACTGGAGGGCGTTCAGGAAGACAAACATGCAGGGTGGACATGAATCATGTGTCTCTCTGTCGTGTCGCCGTGTGATGAGCACCCACCGCTTATTTATGGCACTGATGCAGCGGCGGCGTTTATTCAGGAGAATTTGCATGTGTATTGTGTGTATGTTTAACCTCTTGAGGCCGCACACAGGTTGCTGTTTACGACACTTTGGTTCGACCTTGTAGACGCCGGGCAGAGGCCGCCATTTTAAATGTCAGGTTATCATTTATGTTTTAAGCTAAATTTTTTTTTTTTTGGTTTTGTCTTCTTTTGTTTTGGGATTTGGACCAAATGATATCCTTCCTTTCTGAAGCTTCATGGACTAAACACTACACGGAAATAATAATTAGCAGATTAATTGATAATACAAACAGTAGTAAATCCCATCCCCTGTGATCTGTATGTGATTTCCCCCAAAATCAACTCATTTCACTTGTTTTATTTTTACTTCATGAACTCATCAAAGCAATCCTGTGTTGCCCCGTTTGAGTTGTGTTGTTAAAATGCAAATTTAACGTTGATTTCACCAACTTTTTCCTGCCTTTGTGAAGCCGACTGGTACACTCCTGTACTGTACGCACTGTTTGTGTTTTATGGAGATTCATTTCAAAGTGCACGCTTTCCACGTGTTTATTTGTGTTTGTGTTTGAATGAGACAGCAACAAAAGTAATTTGGAGCTTTGGAGTTTATGTCGCTACAAGTTTTCGGGAAATAAAAACGCTCTAAGTGATGGAGTGTAAATGTGGTGCTGTGCTGGGAACAACAATATAAAACAGACAAAGAAAATTACTTGTATTTTCTTTCCGCCGCGTCGTGGGAACATTCATTGGATTCTGCCCCATCTGTTGTAATCAATAACGTGACCATCTTGTTTTTTTATGAAACGCACTTACTCTTAATTTCATCCACCAGTGGTTTTAGAGAGAAGAATGTGGAGTTACCTATAAGGCTTTGACATTATAAATCACCTCTTGAGACCAGATTGCGCGGCAGTATCGATTGATCCTGATATATCACAGAAATTTACTGTCACTTCTGTTTTCAATTAAAGATACAATCAGTCAGATAATGACTTAATTGGATTTTACAGAAGATTGAGTTTTATCGCCCCGTGCTTTACGAGTTTAGTTAAGGAAGGCCATTTTATCACGGTTGTCAGGGGCGACCGGCCGCCGCTGCCTTGTCCTTCTGTAGCTGCTGCCACCGCCGCCCTGTGTACAGCGCAGGGGGAGAAAGTGTCACAGGATTGGTTTTCCTTGAGCCGCCTCCGCCTCCATGAATCACGCCCTCCCCATAATAGATAAAATGTGCTCACATCCCACCGTGACACCTCCCCGCTGGAGTGATGGCGGCTCGATACAGACAAGAAGTGAGGAAGAGGACGCCGGGAGCTCGGAGGGCGGAGGAGGAAACTTCAAACTTCATTTTTAAATGGCCACTCGGAGTTATAATGAATGAAGTGGGCGTGCTCAGTCAGCCAAACAGGAAGTAAAGTTTTAAATCAGATAATAAAGATCTCGATTAGGCCATTAAAAACATGGCAGCTTTCCATGTCTTTGTAATTTCTTGCTATTTGGAGATTGACTTAAATGCTGATTGGTGTTTCCATTGAAGGTGGTACTTTGTTTTAACCAGTTATGTTACTTGGATGAGGTCACATGACTTTTACATCTCCCTAAGTCTCATGGATGGTATCAATGACCTCGAGTCACCTGAAGAGGAAGCAGCTCCTCAGTCTCCACAGAGGTCAGCACGTTAGAAAACAACATGTGGGAGGTACGACCTGTTTTATACTGTTCATCTTCATCATTAGGTACTTTGATTCACCAGCCACTACCACCTGAATATAAATAAACAGGTGTATACATATGGGCTGTGTTACACTCAGCTTCCATGTGTTAATGTGACTGAAATGGACAATATGAAAGTTCAATGTTGTAAAAGTAATTTGATCTTTTTTGTTTCTGCTTCATATTTAAGTTGCATTTTATAATTTTATTTTGTTGCATCATTTTACACCTGGGAACATACCAGAAAGTACCACTGGACAAATATTTCATTGAAGAGATAAAAACAAGAAAACCTCAACTATACTCAGAAAATGGAAGCAGCTTCCAGGTCTGAATAAAGTGTAATACCCCTGATCTCCACTAGATGCTGGTTTTAGTTGACTTCAAGTCATTCTGATGTCATTAGTTAAAGTCAACTCTTCTTCTCAGTGATCTGGTCCATTTGAAAATCATTTATCGTTAAGGAGATATTAGACTGACAGAGGGGGAGGAGTTAGGGGGTGTGGTTAGTTTGATTGACAGCTCTGTTCTCCAGTGATTCACAGGTGGTTTGGAGGCTCATTCACCAGTGAACTCTAGTCTCATCCACATTGGACAGTGTCCTCAGGTTCAAGGGTCAGACCCGCCTCCTCACTCCTTCCTTCATATCCAAATATGGTCACTTCTGGTTCCAAACAACCAACATGTCCACGTCTAAATACCAAAGTCCTGGCTTCAAATGTAGATTAATAACATTAAAAAAGTTTGAGAGAGGTTGAAAAAAACAGAAAATTAATCTCATCTGTCTCTTTGAAGTAGAAATGTGATCTAATGTGATTCATAAAATAATCTGAAGTGTTCAAGACTTCAGGTTTTTATGTTTCTTCTTTTCAGAGTATTTTAGAGTCAAAGTTTAAAGTTTCTGATCACATCACACAAGACTGTTTGTTACAGCTTCTTTAAATTAAAAAGGTTAAATAAAATATATTTGTGCATCCTGCTGGAA
This sequence comes from Pseudochromis fuscus, assembly GCA_900323345.1. Classification (NCBI taxonomy): domain Eukaryota; kingdom Metazoa; phylum Chordata; class Actinopteri; family Pseudochromidae; genus Pseudochromis; species Pseudochromis fuscus. The sequence continues at coordinate 4,947 of OOFC01013640.1, read as the reverse complement.
AAACTACAAACAACAAACAGCTGAAGAATTTCTCAGCTTTACTTTTCCACATGAACCAGGTTTGAGTGAAAACGTATTTGTTGTGGGATCAAACAAACATGGCGATCTAGACACTTGTTCTTACTTCAGTTCTTACATGAGCCACAAACAATTGTCCTAAACACCATGAGTGAAATTTCTTTAACATTTTTAGTACGTTTGGTTCATTGAGAGTTTTGTAGGTTGTAGCAGGATTTAAAGATTTAAATAAGTTCAATCAATTCAGTTGTGTTGTGAATATACTTGTAAAATACCCAGTGGTCATACTCACAGGTGATTAATCACACTGTAAACACACTGGGAGGTTATAAAAGGGAAGTTGTTCAGCTGTAGTAATCAGAGCCTCCTCTTTGTATCCACAGCTTTGAATTTCACTTGTAAACAGACTGAAAGTTTAGTCGTTGTTTGTGAAGATGTTTTTTTTTTTCCACTAAAGACAAAAATGAAATCTGGTGCTATGTTTGAAAATATCAGAAAAAGTCACATTCAGAGCTGATAACAGTGGAAAAAATAAAATCACAGCAGATGCGTTGTCAAAGATATATAAAACTTTTTTCCACATTTAAGTTTTACAAGGCATTAAAAACCAAACTCTCTCCTGCTGGGTACAGTTGAATATTTTACATGTTTGGTTGTTTACTTTACTGCTAACACAGAGCTCTGCACTTTAAAATCAGACCTTTTGTTACATTTTTGAAGCCATTTAACTGAAGGGAGAGAAAAACAAACATCTTTCCAACTACATATTCACACCATCATTTAAATCCAGATCATGTACTTTTCCTGACTTGAGATAAAATCAAACATAATTCAAATTGTTTATTATCACAGTGGTGGGGAAACTTTGAGAAGAAAAGTAGTTAAATAAAAACATTTTAAAAAAAAACAAGAATAAACTGTGAGTAAATGTCTGAATAAAACACAGTAGAGTCTGTACATTATATACTATTATACGATGACTGAACAAATAAATAAATAAATAAATAGGCAGCTCTGTTGTCATCAGATGTTTATATAAAGATGTGTGTGTGAAGTTAATTTTAATACCCCCAGAAAATCACTTATATGTTGTGTTATTTCTGATCTGCAAGATTTTGTAGCAGTGGCCTAAAAGAGACGGACAGACTTTTCTTTTCTTTTTTGTCCCCCTGGAGGCCGCTGGGATTGAAGCCTGACGTCTGACTGATGTCCTCTGAAAGACGTCTCGCTAATTCAGACGTCAGGCTAATTCCTCTGTAGGAGCTCAGTGTC
>OOFC01013636.1:0-21222 GCA_900323345.1 Pseudochromis fuscus | reverse complement strand
GGACAATGAGCGCAGGGGGATCAGGGCTGGCAACATGCCAGCTACATACTCCCAGCCAGCTCTATATTTAGAAAAAACACAAAGCCACATTAAAGGACTGCACATGAAGCAACCAGTGACTCACTTCAAATTGTCTACAGTTTCTTTATCTAAAGAATTTATGTCCATCAAACTAAGCTTCCTGTCAAAGGCAGATTTCACCATTAAAATTGACAGTATTATACAGAGAGGTGTATTACTGTTACACTATTGTATGTAAATAAAAATGGGCAGCATGCACTTCCATATGGCTACACAGTATCTTTGATCATCACAGAAAGAGACTGAACCGAAGGTTTTTGGGATCAGTCACGTTGGAACATTTGGGATGACTGCTGTGAAACCTCTCTAGCAACCCTCCATGATACAGTTCACGTTCTTTCTGAGGCATTTCTGAGAGTCTGGAAATGTTTTATACGTCTAAAGAACGGATCCCATAAATAGAGCCTCAGTTCACCCACTGGACCTGTGTGTGAGTGGATGTCCTGACTCACACAGTGACATCACACTCTTAATGATGCTGTCACAGTAGCCAGACTAACAGACTTCTGAAGAGCAGGGACTATTTTACTCTGCTGCTCTGTCATGAAATACCATCATGTGGTCAGCAGAACACTAAAAAGCATGTCAGCCATTCCTGAAGCTATGACTCGGTTAACCGCTACTACACAGGTCTTACTGGAGAATGGGAGAAATGTGTCAAAAGACTAGTGGCATGCTTGGATAGACAGACAGGCAGATACCATGGATTGTGACTTCCTTGTAACTACATTTGTGATTGAACAAATCATTGAAAGTTCTCTGTGTACAGACTCAGGTGTTTTGTTCAGTTCATCATTCTGCACTGGTCACTTCAACATTTGTGAAAAAACAAAGAAACATGAAAAATGTCAGATTGCAGATTTACAGTATTAAAAAAATCAGGGATGGCTGACTGTTGTAATGTAATGTTTTAAGTAAATAGCATTATATTATCATTTCTATTAATAATAATAATAATAATAATAATGAAGTTAATAATTATAGTAGTCCACAGGGTGTGATCTCCAGGAGATTCAGGGAGAACTGAACTCCTCTTATCACATCAGCTTCTCTAAAAACATGATCGGTGAAATTTTGGGGGCTCAGTGTACTGGCAGTATATTACTATATTATTTTTTGCCATGCATTTACATTTGTCTCTATCATCATGGCTCAAATGTAAAATGAGGCTGTGTGAGGATGGGCACTGTTGGGAGCCTGGTGTGCTCTGTTTTTCTTTTCTTTGTTTACAGGCTGTTTTTGTTTTTCTCCAGATCCTAACTGTGCCAATAAACCACATACAATACATATGAAAATGATACAAAAGCTCAACCAAGTGCTTATTAAAAGTTGCGTGTAGTTTCTGCCCAGGAGTGAAAAAGGTGAGTCCCTCTAGAAACCCCGGTACAGAGGAGCCCACGCACCGATGTGTTGATAATACTGTGCAGTGAAACACTAGCGGCTCTTTGTGACTGGATGGTGCGGACTGGGTTCGCTGGCAGTAGTTGTCTTCATAGAGAATAGTCCTCTGTATCCGCGCTGTGACCTCAGCACGACAGCACGTAGTTTACATGCACACAGTATCTTTCCCACATTGACGACACAGCCGGACGCTCCTTATTTGGCCACGTCTGTGCGGTTCCAGCTATAAGCGGGGTTTGCAGTCAGAGCGCAGTCAGAAGCAGACACGGTGAGCAGGAGCAGACAGACAGCTTCATCCCAGCTTTCCCTGGATTATACACTGACATGATGGCAGCAGGTCTCCCAGCAGCTCTCTTCCTCGTCCTGTGTCTCTGCACACACTGCGCCTCAGGTGAGTCCCAGCCAATGTCATTCATTTCATGTCAGTGCAAACCCTATTATCATTAGATTTATTGAACGTATTATTCAGTTCTTTCACACTTGTTCTTACATGACACGAAACATCTCTGTACTGTTGAAAGAGACATGATGTGCAAAAAAGAAGAAGAGAAGATTATCATTTAAATCAGTGATCAGGCATCAGTTTCTATGGAGTAGTTTTATTGTATCAGAAGGAGAAAACACGTGGATTTACAGCAGAGACCATGGGAGATGTTCACAGCCACAGGTCCAATGTGTTTTCATCGTACAATCTTATTTATTTCTCTCTCCTACTTTTACTTTATTTATATTTTGTTTTAAATATATATTTCACTGTACCATTGACAGCGTAAGGTCTGCAGGGAAAATTCACCCTCAGTGTTCAAGCGGAGGCCGCACCGGAGAAATATCAGTTATGGGAGGATGCATTTCAAGCTCCTGTACAGTTATATTTTGAAGGAAACTTTTCTCAGTAGTGCACCAGTATTCTACATCCTGCGCATTTGTTTTTATTGGTTGCGGCTCATTATTACCACTGTACTTGTCTTCCCTCTGAAAAAACCGTGAAGACCTTGAGTTTTCCTGAGCTGCAGTGAGTCCTGAGCTGGACTCTGCTCGCTCGCCCTGTTTACAGGAAGCAGAGGCTTACACCATCTTAGGGGTAGTTACAGTAATTCAGACAAATCTGAGCAGCAGCTTTTTAAATCCTCAGTGCAGGCAACAAACAGTTACACTGTTGTTACACAAACAGGCTTTTTCCAACGTGCTCAGAAAAAGGAGTAGTCAGAAAAAAAGTTGTTGTTCTTTTTTAAATAAATAATAAATCTGTGAGCGCCTCACTGAGATTGTATCATCTTGTGATTGATGAAGTGGTGAGTGAATACACAGTTTGGATAGTTTGATGTTTTTTTTCTTTGTGATGTGTTAGTGGGAATTAGTTTGACAGCCCATACTGAAGAATAATACTTTAAAAATAATCTTTATGAATTGAGCACTTTTCAAAATCCTTGTTACAAAGTTCTTCCCATGGGCAGCACTACAACAAAACAATTTACTGTATTAAAAGTGATGCAGTGTTACAAAGGGTAAACCCATTTTCACAAGAAAAAAAAGACCCAAGGTTCCTATGACAGGTTGTGTCCTGTCACCTCTGCCCAACACTGGCATGGTGGGAGAAAGGACCTGAACAGTAATCAGCTTCTTAAAGTCTGTTCAAAATCCTATTGGGTGCAAGATAAAGTAAGGAGGCTGAAGCAGGAGTGATGTGATCATGTCTCCTGGTTCTGGATAAAATCCTGGCAGCTGAGTTCTGTACTGTGTGGACTCCATCATTTGTGGTCCAGGCAGGTAAAAGGCTGCTGAAGTAATCCGGATGTGGAGAGATAAATGTGTGCAAGCTGGTCTCTGTGTCTTTAAAAGTTCAAATAGGTTGTATTTTTGAAATATTTCTAAGATCATAAAAACAGGATTGCACAAGTTTTGTGGTGTGCTGCGCAAACTGAGATAACTGTCGAACAGGATGCCAAGATTTGATGCAACACGCTTGAAATGATCCAGGAGGATCCAGCTGCCAATCAGAACTAGTCTACTTGCCATGTGGTCCTCATGTGGCTGACTTAGGTACAGTGACAACATACAGTTTGGGAACTGAAATGTGTTTTACTCTAAGTTTATGTGCTAAATGGTTTTTGTTGATTAATGCCATAATGATGAGGATCTTTATTCGTGGGTGTCATCTGAACATTATAAGACATCTCATTCCTCATATCACGTTTTGAAAAATGTTTTGAAGAGTGGTTTACAAACCTTTTTTTTTTTTTTTTTTTTTGCAGGCTCATATCCCCGAGCACAGAATGTCGCTTGGAAATCCACAAATTTTAAAACCATCTTAACGTGGGAACCCAAAGCAACAACTGAATACTCCTACACAGTGGAGTATTCTGTGTAAGTACCACCTAGACCCTCACCTCCTCACGTCTTCAGGAGGCTGCATTTAGCTGATTATCCCAACAGTTCATGTATTCCTGCCAAGGACACAGTCTAAGTGTTGGTGTACTGCTCATGCTGATGGAGTCGCCTAAAGAAAAGATTAGTGGCAGGCAGCTGAATCTGTTATTGTTTCTCTAAATGCTTTTACTGGATTGTTGACTTTGTGCCAGAGATCCTTAATGATTTACAAAGAGAAATAGGCAGAAAATTATACATTAAACATGTGACGAGCATTATTTAAAAATGTCACCTGTATTGCTGCTGCACATATTCAAAGCTAGACATTTTTATAAATCTGTATTCTGCCGTCCTTTGTCCGTGTGTCAGTGCAGACTGTGATGCTTGTCTGTACTGTTGTATGCATGCAGCCTGTCTGTGTGTAATATGTGTCGTCTCTCTCTCAACTGTTGCAGAGTTGGGCGGGACAAACAAAGAATTCATCACTGTCTCCGGACCTCGGGGACAATATGTGACCTGTCCACCTCTCTGACTGACCTGAATGGCTGCTACACAGCTGACGTCCTCTCTGAGCCCCCGCTGGGGGCCACCTCTGACCTCATCGAGTTCCCACACACCACCTCACCACGATTCTGCCCCTACAACGACAGTAGGTCCTTCTGCTACAATGAGTTGTGTTTGCATAAACATTTCAGCTGTGCAGCATCATTACAACATCATACCAACTGTTGAGAGGTGTGTTTATGCAGATGGAAATAGTCTGACACAGAGCCACTGAATGAGGAGTCACAGCCTTATATTTGACATGTTTTAAAGAATGATTTCACCATTAGACTGAGATATTGCATTGGTGAGCTTCAGACAACATGAAGAAACTGTCCTTTGGAAACATCCATCACAGTTTACAGACTCACTTCCTGCTTCAGCCTTTACCTACACCACTGTATAGTTCTGCAGAGACGCTGAAGAGCTCGGGGTGATCTCCATTTCTTCTAATAAAGAGTTTCAGAGTAGGGCTGCAAGTGACAGTGGAGTAATTTTCTCTTATTCATCTAACATTTGGTCCTTATAACACCAAAAACTTCATCCAAGAAATACACAACAATATCCAACACTCTCTTCTTTTTCTCAGACCAACATCCAAAACTGGAAAGTGTAAATTTCTTGTGGTGCTCAAATGAAGGAAAAGCAGAAGATTGTTGCAGAGAAAGTTAATGATTCATTTACTGTTGATCAACTAGTCAACAAAAGTATAAATCAACTAGTTTTTGTTGTGGTATATCTTGTTGCAGTTTTATCTCTAACCAATGATTTTACTCATTGAAAGAACAGAGATTTACTTTGATTTGAGGCCTTCAGCATCATCACTTCATTGAGAGCTGTGCACAGATAAACTCTGCCTCTCCCTCCTCAGCTGATATAGGCAGACCTGACTTCAAGCTGAAGGTGAGCGAGGACAAAAAGAAGACCACCCTGTATGTGACTGACCCACTCACCGCCCTCTTCAAAGATGGCCACCAGCTGAATATTAGGGATATCTTCTCTGACAAGCTGCAGTACAGGGTCACCTATCGGAAAAATAAGAGCACCGGGAAAGTGAGTAACAGCTGACATCACACTATCAGTGCAAAACTCATAAGAATACAAGACAACAGGAACTCCATGTGTTTGTTATGTGTTATCTTCAGAAAGTGTTGAACTCAGAGACCAATGAGATTGAGCTGAGTGACCTGGACCGAGGGGAGAGCTACTGCTTCAACGTCCAGGCCTACATCCCCAGCCGCAGCATCGACAAGCAGCTCGGAGAAATGAGCCAGACCCAGTGCTCCAACGACGACGACCCGTCTATCTTCAAGGGTGAGAGGCTCTGATTCTTACAGAGACGTCACAGTCAGTCACATGACCCACCTGCTGGTGCAGATTCACTGTAGTGGTTAATTGGTGAAAATGATTCAATTAATTATACTTTTCATGATTTTTTGTGAGACTGAAGGAACTTCTACTTATATATGTGTGGCCAAACAAGGCAGGCAGTCAGGTCAATGACCAAACTACCATTTTGTGTAATGGAAAAAGTGGTGTTTTTAGAACTTAGTGCCATGTGTGTGCACAAATATTTGGGATTTATTTGTCAGAAGTACAGAGGAACACAAAGTTTAATAATCCTAAACTACTTTATACATGTTTAGCTTGCTGTTACTTTGTGTATCTGACAGGAATGAATGTGAAAGTGTGAAAAGGTTAAAAACAAGTCGTTTATTGGGAGAAACCATCTTTTTCCAAAATAAGGAAAGATGCAGGTCAGGATGACAGGAGACAGGATATGCTGTTGTGTGGCTGTGAGGGTGTGAGACAGGACATAGTCAAGCTCATTGTATATATTTGGGGTAAATAATGTCTAATAATAGCTTGACTGTTTTGTTGTGTGCCCACATAGTTTTAGTTATTTCCTTTCCTGCAGGCAAAGGTCACAGTGGGATATTGGTGTTCAAGGCTTAGCTTTCATGTCATGTTACAGTCAGTCTGTTCACAGCATGTTGTGTTGGTGTTTGTCAGTTTTAATGCTAGACAAACTTACAGCAGCATAAAATGTCCTTTGTTTCAAGTTGTGCTCAGACACACAACAGCTTTCTCAGCATGAAGTTTGAAGGGTTTACACATGAGAATAAATGGTCCCTGTCTTAGTGACAGGGACCATTTATTCTCATGTGTAAAACATTAGGTTTGAGTTGAGACTGAAAATACCATTTTTCTCCAGATTGATATCAGCTAAGGACACAAGGGTATAAGCTAATGTGTGAAGTGATTATTAAAGCTCTGGCACATTTAAACACAACTCCTGTGCATGTCTTTCCATTTAATGAAAAAAACTGATGACCAACACTTCACAAACAGTGTTTGTGAAATTTACACTACACATATGGTAGAATTAGAGTTCATTCAGCTCAGTCCCCTCAGCACACAGGGAGAGCTGCTCGAATGCATCTGCTGAACTGCTTGGACTTGTAAGTGAAATCCAACAGCACCCTCTGAAGGCAGCAGTTAGTAATTACTGTGCATTGTTTGTGCCTCCTGGGTGGTTATCATTGATTGATCAGAGTGAACAGACACTTTGAGCTTCAGTTGTTACAATTTACATTATGATTGGAGAACCTGTAAGAAGAACCTGTCAGCCCCCATAATGTGACTGTAAACAGACCGAGGTCATTAGAAATGATGGTTATGGTCAGAGGAGTAAATGAATTCAGTGTTATGTTCCACAGTTAGTGTTAGTGCCACAGATTTAAAAATGACCATTAGCATTTGATGTAAGGCTCTTTAATGTGATGTTTTGCTCTTTTGTCTTGGACAGTGTATTCTGTTGGTGTGATCGCTGGCGCCTTCTTCCTCATCTTACTGCTGATTGGCATCATCATCGCCGTCGCAGTGATCTGCTGCAGGCTCCGCAAAAAATCTCTAAAAAGTGGAAGAGAGGGAGTGCCACTCCAGGATGTGTAGAATGTGTGTTTTAGTGCGTGCGCACACACACACACACACACACACACACACACACACACACACACATGCATCAATATGGGATCATGCGGTACATGTGAACTGGACTGAGGCCTGTGAAGAGTCGGGGAGGAGAGCAGATCCAGTTCAACATTCCTCTGTCAAACACTGGGATAAATCTTTCCTTTAGTTTCTGTGAAACTGCGTCTGAATATGTTAAACATATTTTAATCTCTCTTTATCTTTTCAAGCTGCAGAAAAAGAGACTTTAGGAAAACACTTTACTACTGTATATATAGTCAAACTGCTGAAGCTGTAATATTCTGTCGGGTGTCTTTTATATCTCGTGAGTGGTTCCTCTGCGACCAGCTGCTTTTTATTTATTTCACTTTATATTTCACTGTTTAACTTGAAATGATCATCATCATAATGATTTGGGGGATTTTGGTGAAAGTAACACTTGGCAATCAAGACAAAGTTTATATTATTTTTTATATTCAATGCTTAATTTATTGTGTTTAAATGTTTTGTACTTTACATTGTTGCAGATCATTTTATTTGGTGAAATGATAAAAAGTAATAAACACTTTACAGAACACAAACAGTGTGTACATTGTAGAAATGTTTGCATGTCAGTGTCAACTGTTAAACAATGATGTTCAACTTCATACTAAGATTTTTGATAATCTTATTTTATTAATTTAGGTAACTAGTAGAGCAGTGCATGTGAGCTTGGTTGACAGTCAAGCTCATATTAAAGCTTTAATTTGTGTAAGAGTGACACAGAAAGTATCATCAACAACTTAACATGAAATGTGACGGATTTCCCCAAAACATTCATCTGTAAAGCTTCAGTGTCTGAAGTTAGAGCAGAGAGTGGCCGAGGTGTCTGCTTACAAATGATTGTTGTGTAGTATCTGTGCACAGGATTGTTACTGTGAATCTGTTGTGGTACAAAGCCACAGGGGCTCAACAGCCTCTTTTCATCTCCAGTCAAATGAAATACTGAAGCTGACGTGCAGCTTGTGATGCAGCAGCAGAATCTCGGTCGACTCTTTAAACCTCCTGTTTTCCTAAAAAAACGTTTTTTATTTAATGCAACAAACGTTCTCAGATGAACACAACAGAATATCGGTTTCTAGTGTAAATCTGAATATTTTACTCTCTTCTCTTACAAACAATAATGTAAGTGGACATTCATGCCAACAATCAGTACTCGACTGTTCCTGAGAATCAAAGAAAAACAGCTTGTAAACTCACATACAGATTTCAATACATGCAGTGCAACACAGTGTAAATATAATTTTATTACATAATTAGAACTTAACTAATGCAAAGTGTCAAACTACTCAGAGAATTAAAATCTTCAAGTCCTCAAAATCACAGTCTATGCTCATTAATTAAGTTTTAAATTATTGTAATTGGACTAAAGAAATGTATATGAAAAAACTTAAGTCAGAAATTAAATTTTGGGTCCATACAGTACACATAATCAGACCAGACTGACACTGTATGAAAAACACACAGTGCAAAGGTACGCACACATGTCCAAATAATACGGCACCGTGTCTAACTGTGACTCGAACAGCAGAGCTCTGTAAAGTGATGGGAGCCTCAGACTGTGCGTGCTGGCAGCGCCGCCTGGTAAACACATTTCCCATCTGTCTGCATGAAACTGACCGTCATCTGATGCTCAGAAACCTGGAAGTAAGCCAGGCCTCCTACAGTGTGATTGACAGGACTGGAGTAAAGCTGCCAGGACTGAGGAACCAGGTCCCTGTGAGTGGTGGAGGGGTCACTGACGACCCCACTTCCACTCACAATATATGAGCTCCCATCATCCTCTCTGATAAACTGTTGGAAGAGAAGAGTCAGATGAGTGAAAGGCTCTCGTACCAGCTGTACTGAAGCTATCGCAAAAGTCACATGATTCATATGAGGTTGGATTTTACAAATACTGTCTTCATAAATGGTTGAAAGAACACATCATACAACTCCAGTCAGTGGATGTTCAGCACATACCTGCAGGTCATGATCATGGCCACTCAGATACACAGTGACTCTGTATTTCTTCAGCAGGGGCCTCAGTTTTTTAACCAGACAGGATGTAGGTCCATGATGTCCAATGGACCACACGGGATAATGACCAGCCACCACAACGTAGTCTGACCTGGGACAAGCCATGCAACCTGTCAGACTTGTACCCAGAGCAACACAACTACTTCAACCAGTTCACATTTTGTAGTTCTTGCCTCTTTTCTGTTTATAGATGGAGTAAAATTAAGGGTGGGACTTTAACGCATTAATTATGATTAATTAACACATTTAATCACAGTTTACATTTCAAACAACGTGGAACATTTGCCAGTGGATGATTTCCTGGTTTATTACACTGTTACACTGATGCACACGCCAGAGCTCTGCCAACAGCCACCAACATGGAGGAAACAGATGAAAGCACAATTTAAACTTGTCACATGACCATTTCTGCTTATTTTACCAGAAGAAGAAAGACGTAGAAATTGGACTTTATGTTGAATTGTTATTGTTTTTTACCATCAATACTGTTCTGAATAAAGTCTTTAAAGTACTTGAAATGGCACTTTAACTTTACGTCAGAGATATTTTCTATTAATTTTTTTCTACTGTTTTGAATTGAAATGCAATTAAATGCATTAAATTAAATTTTTCCAGGCATTAAAAGAGCTGAGTTTACAATATTCATGTCTGTGTGTATTGTTTGATTCAGTCGTTTACTGAAATCCACTAAGATTAAAAAAAAAAATTGGGGCAAATATTGTGATGTGATTAAAATGTTATTAATCAAGATTAATTAATTACAAATCTTCTTATTAATTAGATTATTAGTTTTAATCAAGTCCCACCCCTAAGTCAAAAAGACCTGCGAGTTCACACTTATTTGAACTTGCAGACTGACTTTGTGTGATTGTCCATTTTCCAACAGCAGGAGAGCTGAGGAGCTTCACTACAGCAGTCCTACTGAAGCAACATCTCCAAATTCAGACAAGAAGTAATGGAGACCCTCCTTATTATAGTTGTCACAATAAAAAGTATTTAATACATGTTCAGCTACTTTTTGTTGCTAGTGGACGATGTAGTTTAGGTCAGTGAGCTGGACAGAGCTAACATGTCTAAATCCTGACAGTGGTTCACCTGCTGCTGGCCAGTTTAGCATCGATCCAGCTCCAATGCTGATCAGCTGCTTTGGGATCCTCTGGTCCAGCTGGTTGAATTTGATCATAGGTGTTTCCACATAGCAGCACTGTGTCGATCATCAGGATGCTCACCGACATGTTTGTGTGTGGGACGGTGAACTGGAGGTCATAATAGAGACCTGGATAATTCCTACAGACACAAAACACATCAGTGACATTTTGTTAACCCTGTAGGCAACAGTGAGATGCTCAAAGATTATGCATAAAAAATGGAAACTGGAATCACTGATGTGATCAGAGGGAGAGGTGAAAATGTAAAAAATATCAGAGGACAGTTTAAAAGAAAGCAAATCATCAAAGAACCAGTTAAAGCTGCAGTGGTTGCAGCAGAGTTTACACTGTTCATTCATGACTAAGTATTTCTACCAAAGCCATGCTTCAGAAGGTTGTTTGATATGTACCATCGGTGGGATGTGTTGGAGTAGGCCATCTGAGCTGAGATGTTGCCCCTGTGATCGTGGTTTCCAGCGATGAGGTACCATGGGATATCCAGCAGAGAGGGCTGAGAGAAGACCTCTTCAAACGTGTGCTGTGGATGAGTTTTGTTATAAGGCAAAACTTTGAAGTGAGCCACATTGTTTTTGCTCGCACTTAGCTGCTTAGCACATTTGATCTTAAAATGTTTTGGTCAAAAGTTGAGAAATGAAGCTACATCTACACCATGAGGCAAACATTGCTCGTATCTGCTGCTGAATAGGTTCCTGGGATCATTTTTAGAGAAATCAACAATTCAAATAAAACTAGTAAAACCTGTTGCATATAAGTTGCATTATATACTGTCCCTACAATCCCTAACCAGCTTCCCATTAATGATCACCTCTCAACCTATTTGTGAAAACCTGACCTTAATATTTCAATAAATATAAAACCTCATAATTCAAATAACAACTCAGAATCCATTTGGATCCATCCTATCCTGGAGCACAGACCTGCAGCAGCTGTTTCACACCGAATAATATTTGTAAATTGTTTTTATTCCTTCCCTTTTCTCCTAAGTTTGACAAATCCAAACATAGATCACAAGGTTTAAATACAAATATTTTAATCATATGCTCAACAGAATACATTATTTTATCCAAACAGTGTAGAGTCTGAACTTAATGTAAGCACTTCTGTGTGGACCTGTGAGGACATCTACACTGAATGAAGTACAAAAGCCAGAGAGTGAAATGCAGTTTGTAGATAGTTTTTTCAGAGGAATTCACACATTAACAACTTTGTCCTGAAACCTGCTTGATAACAGAAAGAGCTGCGTGTTTGCTGCGAGCTGACCTTGAAGCGGGGGTCCTCTGTATTTTTGACTCCATCAAAATAGAAGTGATCTCCCAGGCTGAGAATGAAGTCCACTCCCTCAGATCGGGCCAGTGTGTCTACATCTGCAGATACAGCTTGCTGATGAGCAGTGTAGTATGGATAGATGGGAATCCCGCCCCAGTCTGCAAGCACAACAAAACGCAGAGCAGCTGTGGACAACCACAGCACTCCTCTGTCAACACCTCTGCTGCAGGGTTCATGGTGTGAAAACAGATCAGAGATCAAGTGCAATATAATACACATACATACATATTTCTGTTTCTTTTTCAAATATGCTGAAAACTTTAGGTCTTTCCACAGTTACACATTTTTAAGTTCCCCAACCTGAACACATTAGGAAGTTAATCTGCATCATACAGAGTGAGCTCTGTGTCACTTTGTGTCTGTTTTTGATTTATTTTCATCTGAGCATTTCAAATGTTCTGATACTTCCAGAATCGCTCAAGATAAACAGCTGGAAGTTTGTTTGGAAGAAAAGCTTCAGCAGAACAAACTGATTTGTGGTGAGGATGTTCTGCTGGCAGAAGACAGGAAGACCAGCTCTGGGAAAACACCACTGACTAGAACCTGGCTGTTTTCTGTGAGGTCAGTTACCAACACATGGCATCACTGTATTTTATACACTCCCATTAAACAGTATCTACAGAACAAATGGAGCATAAAACATTGACTTGAAGTATTTAGGTCATTTATTAGCACGTCGTTCATTTTGTGTTTGCTAATGTGGAACAGGGCTATCACTACATGAAGGCTCCCTGTGTCAGACTGCAGTCATTACCTTGGTCCACAGTCTGGAGCAGATCAACACAGTTCTGGAAGCAGAACAGCAACACCACACACTTCAGCCTGTTCATAGTTCTTCAGCCTTCACCGTAGTTTAAAACTGAAACTAACCTTTCTGTGGTGGTGCAATGACTTCCTCAGTCAAGAAAAACAGGATATCAGCTGATCAGCAGGTCAAAGTGACTCAGTGATTGCACAGTGACAGCGTAGACATGAAAGTGGTAAAGACTGGACACAGATCACAAAGTATTCTCTGAAAAGAGATTTTAAGCCCCCAAAGCAAAGCTTAGTTTTGTTCTGTTGTGGAACTCACCGACTTACTCCCGGTTTCTTTACTTCACCACAAGTGATGGGATTGTTTCTGCGCGACACTTTAAATCGAGCTCTACAACCATTTCTGGGGAACTGTACTTACAGAGTGCTTTTAAATACACCCTCTTTACTCTATATGCACTTTCATACAAACACTAACCATTTTACCGCATGTCGTCATGCTGTGACTGTTACATGCCGAGTGTGTGCACGTCTCTGCTGTATGCTACCCTCCCCCCTCCCTGAAGCAGGTGACTGGAAAGGTGACTCATCGAGCACAAAAGCCGAGGGGAGATCCAGGCGTCCTCGAAGTGGATGCATCCGGCATAGTGTGTGGTGGCTTGGTACTAACTCCCATGTTGGTGGTGGTGGGGGTCAGAGCCTCAATAACACGCTGGTTGTAACAGTTTTAATAAATAAGCAGCAGTCTGTTCAGGGAGCTCCGATGAAGTGAAACCTGTTTTACCAGCACTGGCTTTGTGTGAAGTTCAGATTCCTGCGGCCACAGAAGAGTGACCTTTGACATACAGTGTAGGTCATTCAGAAGACTTCAGTCAATCATTGGCACACTTATCACTTGCTCACACATTCAGCGAAAAGAAGGAAGTAGACCTCATAATGAAAATGTATGCCTCCTACCATTTATTAATATTTTTCTTTTTAAATTCAGAGCAAAATCAGAACAACATTACGATGTGTATAAATCCATCAGTACAGCCGAGGCTCCACAGTTACCATCAGGAACATTAGAGAAACAGAAGAAAGGTGCTGGGGAAGAGTCTTGTCTGCATATTCATGTACCAGTGACAAAGTGAGAGACGCCACCATTGCACTTTATACCTTGTTCCCAGCTTCACACATCCTTTGACACATCAGTTATCAATCTTTCAATCCCACCACCAAGGCAACATAAATATTACATTAATAGAATTTCAGAAATGGAAACTAGTCATGAGATTTTAATAAAAAGAAAAACATTTCAGGATTGTTTGCTGTTTGTGTCACAGAACTAGTGGAAAATACACTGACTGCACTTGTGCAACCAAGGACTATTAGAGAGTTAACACTGAGTGAGTTCCTGCTCTTCACTGACTGATGTCAGTCAGACTGAAAGGAACAAAGTGGAACTAACTCCAACAACCTTACAGACTTCATCTGAAAATAATCGCAGAGAAAAGACAAAAACTGAGGTGTGGACTAGTAATTCATCAACTGCTCAGTTAAAACTAAACTCTGTACGAACCCCTCGAGCTCTGATTATTCATTAATCAGTCCATGACTTTGTAGATTACAGCCAGGTCAGATTATAGAGATGCACTGTAAACCAATGCAGCTTCTTACAAAGCTGCATTGGTTTACAGAAACCTTACAGAAACCTTTTGGAATAAACTGCTGCACAATGGTCAATGCAACAGCTTCTTACTTTGTGCCTTCTATTCCCACAATGTTCTGCACATCCACAATGGTTTGGTCAACACATCCAGTTCTGTGAGAGGGACCAAAGGCCACAGCACCAAGGCAGCTGAACCTCATGCTGAACTGTTGCACTGTATATTAGTGTCTTTTATGGCGATCATACATTAATATTTCACACATTCACAAATTTGCTGAAGGAGGAATGTTCAAATTGAATACACGGCCACTGCCTGTGCTGTTGTAACATGCAGGTTCACCACCAGGGGGCAGCTCTGAGGACGATGCTGCTGCTTCCTAATAGGATAGAGGTCAGACTTTCCTCAGCTGTTGCTGATGTGTTACTACACAGCAGCATATGCACCAGCCTACAGTAGTTTCATTTTCAGTGAGACATATTTGTGCTGCAGTTACAGAAGCAGAGAGCAGATACTTTTTTAAAGCAAGAAACTACTTCATTCATTCATTTTAGAGGAACTCAAACATGTTTCAGGTTCAAGGTGAAGACAGTACGCACTCATGCCACGTCATGTTGTGATCATCATAATCATCAACAATGAAGTTGTTGTACTACATCATGATAACAGGCCTGACAAGGCTCTCTGCTTCTGTCAACTGTGGAGAGTTTAATGAGAACTATAAGGCAGCATCATGTCGAGGAAGCATCATGGTTTCTTCACATGTGTAAGTATTACATCGTGCAGGACAGTTTGCCTCACAGACCACTGTGATATCAACTCATCCCTACAGTTAAAGCTACTGCTATTCGAAGATACAACTGCATTATAAAAGCAGTATTGTACACTTCCACCTTCACTCAAATGTCTGAGAAGTTGGCAATAAAAAGTACAAAGTTTTTATAATCACACTGAAAGAAAGAATG
This sequence comes from Pseudochromis fuscus, assembly GCA_900323345.1. Taxonomy (NCBI): domain Eukaryota; kingdom Metazoa; phylum Chordata; class Actinopteri; family Pseudochromidae; genus Pseudochromis; species Pseudochromis fuscus. The sequence continues at coordinate 5,937 of OOFC01013636.1, read as the reverse complement.
ATTAGACAGGGCAGAAGTGACACTTTAAATACCAGAAAACTATGGAAACAAGGCTGAAAGTTACAAATGATTAAAAAACATTTTCTAGCTTTAGGGATAATTTCTGTCTTGAGTGCAAAGAATTAATGGACTGGTTTTATCAGAGCATTTCATTTAGACTAACACCAGCAGACAGTTACGATCCAAACTCTACTGTTTCTTCTGTGATAGGCTTGAACTCGTAGTTCCCTCTCCCATCCATGTGGAGATAATACTTCATGCCACAGAGGAAAAACAAACAAACAAACAAACAAACAACAACACACAAGTGAGTAGGAAACATACAGCCACTTTAAAAAGGAAGCAGTTACCAATGACATTTATCACATATACAATTGTGTCATCCAATGAAATTCTGAGTCCTCATAGACAGTGTAGTGCATCTGATGGAAGTAGATGATGTTAACAACCAAACATTATACTAAAGAAAATAAAAAAAAAAACTACCCAATCAGTGAAAGTCTGGTCAACAGCATTTAGGAAAGGAGCTGGGATCATGACCTGCACTGTGGTGCCTCACAGCTAACGTTAGCCTCTCCTCCACACTTCCAACAGGTTGAAATTGGAGAAACATGTCTGATTATTGCTGTGACTGTTTGAACAAGAACTTGTTATTTATACTTTATAATACACCATCATACAGGGGACATGTGAGAACTACCAAAATGTCTCCAAGAGGATGAAGAAAGCATCAATCAACCTCTCTCTCTATAATCAGTGAAACAGTGAATGAACAACATTGTTTCTAGTGTACTGACTGACTCTCACTGAGTGACTCTTTTTTAAAAGTACGTTTGTAGCTATCCAGCATCATCCTGCACTGTCGGAGGGTGTGCGATAATGGCAAAAGTAGAACAACAGACATTTGTATTTGTAGGTCAGAGAACCACATGAACCACGTTGAGTCCTTACCTCATGGTGCTTCCACAGGGACTTTCTGTGGGACACTGTGAACAAGGTGATGCCAACCTGTGGATTCAAGAAAGCACAAGTAGTACTGGACAGTCTTTGAAATCATGGTGTATCAACATGTTTTCTCACACTGCAGGTTGTTTCATGGTGCTGCCAACACATTATTCAGCATCAGCTGGAGAAGTCTGTCCTCACTGCTCTGACTGCGTTGTATAAACTGTAGCTGCCAGAAATAATAAGGTTTCTACGTTTGGTAATAATGACTCTGAAAACCTTCTTCTCAGCAGACACTGACAGGTCACTGACTGGGTGGTTCTCAGGAGAGCTGATGTAAACATTGTTACTCGGGGGATGTCTTTCTGTATTTCTGTGTATGAGGAGTCGATGGGTCTCACCATCCTGCAGTGGCTGTAGATGTAATCCTCCACATCCACACTCACTGCACTGGTACACTCATCCAGAATAGCAAACTGGGGCTTGTGGTAGAATAGTCTGGCCATCTGCAAACACAAACAGACACACAAAGCACACAATCACCAGAGTGCTAATGAACATTTATAATGACGATCCATAGACTCACAATGAATATTCCACCAGCTCTTCAATAATAACAAAGTGTTGATTTACAGCACTAAGAGACTGTGATTTGAATTGAATTATATGCAATTAGATCTGTAATCAGCCTGAACCTCAGTGTACACAGGAAGGTAGACAAAGTCACTGCTGTCAGCTGACAACAGGAGGCTGAGGCCTCAGTGGACATGGCCTCACTGAAACTGGACAATGTGAATTCAGAAAAATGCTGCCCAGTCTGATGAATCTCTGGTTCAGCTGCAGCATTCACGTTGATTCAGTGATGTGAAGGTTCACATCATAGAGCAGCTGCATCCAAAACTGAAGCAGTGTTTGTCACTGTGTAAATGAGTGAATGGTGTGTTGTGGATGTCTGTTCAGCTGCTGACAGAGTGGATCCTTACAGCCATCCTCTGTTTCTCCCCTCCACTGAGGACATCCATCCAGTCCTGGACAGCATCCCAGCTACCCTCCCGCTCCAGGATATGACCCAGCTGAACATTGTCCAGGTACTCCTTCAATACCTGGACACAGACGGACAAGATAAAGCAGATAATTAGAAACACACACATGCACAGTGGAAGTGTGGAGGGTGAAAGTGTGTGCTGTGGCTCACCTGATCAGAGATGCCTTTCCTCCTCTGTTCTTCATAGGTGTCAGGGTAGATGACCTGGTCCCTCAGAGAACCAAGAGTCATGTAGGGTCTCTGGACAGGAGGAAAATTACATCTATAAATGTATTTTCTACAACGAATCAGTGGAAGTGTCAGTTTTCCTGTAACCTTGTCCGAGTCCATCACCTGTATGTGTCGGCACAGCTTCAAAGAAAATCAAATGTCGCTTTGTCCAAATATGTCAGAAAGCCCACATTTTTATTTTTTAACACATTATCGGAGCTAAAAAAAAAATAAACTGAACTTTCTTTGAGGAAAGGTCGTAGTTGATCTTTTATATAATGATATAGTGCATTTGTTTTACTTTATTTCAATAGATGATACAACACGACAGTAAAATGTACTGTTCAAACTGACTGCAACTGTTAAATTGATTATCTGTGTAAACACTCACTTGGTGTGATGTCTATCCAGGCCAGTTTTTTTAAATGTAGGGGCCTCTAACTGTGTGTTGTCACCACAGGCAAAGCAAACTTCTTGCACATCCAGATTCTCTAATAAGTGAATCTGGCTGCATAGATGCAAAGCCAGGTGCCATGTGTGGTCGTCCAGAGCTGTATGACACCACTTTGACGGACTTTCTCTACAGGTAAAAGGACCAATATAGTTCATTGTTGATGCTGGAAGTGGTGGTCACTGTAGCTTCTGGACTGGAGTACTCCTATTGGTTGATATTTGTGTGCGGCCAAATTGATTTGTGAACACACCTGCTGTATCCTGAGTTTGTTTTTTTCCTGAATTTGAGTGTAAATGAAGTTTCTGTTAAAAGCCAGAGCTGGAATAATTTTAGCTATGACCATGTTGCTGGGTTGTTTTACTGAGGAGCTGCACCTGTGGAACGTAGAAGAGCTTCCCTCTCTCAGGTTTTGTCAGATGTCCACCAAACAGAGGCCACAGCTGTAAAACAAAGTGTTTAACTGCTTCATAAAGAAGAGAAAAAACACGTTTTGTGATGTATGTACGAGACTGTACAGACCAACAGTTAATGCTCACCCCTCCAAGCACTCTGAACAGAGAGCTCTTTCCACAGCCGTTTGGTCCACACACCAGGACATTGGTGCCAGAGCTCACCTTCACAATACACAGAAGCAAAGCCATGTATTACACAAAGACTTAAGATCTCACATGTACAAAGCCAAGCATGTTTGTATGATTGAGAAAACATAAAGCTAAAATTCAACCTGGCTGATTTATGTGCTTCTTCCAGTCATTTTCTAACCAAACTATGATTGACTGACTTAGTCTGAACAAGGTGAAAGGTAAGTACTGCACCTCGAATGTCAGGTCTCTGATCAGAATGTCTCCGTTGGGTGTTGCTAGAGGAGTGTGGTCAAATCTGCAAAGTGAAATAAAATAAATAAATAAATAAGAAAAACAGAGACAACAAAAACATGAGAGAGGATGTAAGAGCAGAGTGGAAACCTACTTTATGATGTTATCTCTGTTGATAACTTGACCACTTCCAGGCACCAGTACCAGTTTCTCTGCTGTGTCTTCTTCTAAGGTGAATGGGAAACAACAAAAAAGAAGGTCATTAGTTTGGCTGCACATCTTCAGTTGTCGGAGAACTCTTTTCTTTGACATATTTCACACGTACCCTTGTCTTGTTGGGAAACCATGGTGCGTTCATATTTGCCAGCATTTAGCTCCTTCAGCACTTTCATGAGTTCAGTGATCCGAGCTGTGAATCTGAAAGGAGGACACACGCACGACTATCAAAATATCTCCAAAACACGAGTAGATCAGAAGAGGTTTTTCCTTGGGGGCTCTGAGAGTGGAGCGTATCGTATCCATCCCCCCCGACTCCACAGTAATGGAGCTACTTGCATCTGTGATTCTCTTTATTTAATTTCACATTAACACTTTTTTTTAATTGCCAGGTGACCTAAAATGATAAGTGATAGGATCCATTTGTTTGACTTTGTCTAAACACAGAGAGTAAAAACTGATTTTTGTGTTTGTAGATAGTGAGAGGAGAAGACCCTCTGCCCTCACCCTGACTTTCTTACAGTACAATACAGCGACTCTCATTAAAAATACTTAGTTTCTGCTGTCAGGCTGCTGGAGATTTCTACAGTAACTTCACCTCCTTTCAAAAGCCATGGATAAGGGAAACAGCCTTAAGCAACACTTCTCATTCAAGCTGCTTCACTACAACACCAATGTAGTTGAAGGTGTGAGTTTTACTGTGGTCAGTCCAGGTGTTAAGAGTTGACCTCTCAAGACATACTGACAAACAGAAGATCTGCAGCAGTGCAAACAGACTTTATCAAACCCAACCTGGACTAAAAAAGTGTGTAAAGATTTCTATTTTTTAATACATCCATTTGTGCCAGTTAAGGCAAAGCAAAAAGCTTGTTCCTGGTATTTAATGTTTTCTTTTAATCTTACTGACCAAGAGGTTAATTCATGTCATGTATGTAGAACATTTTGTTGACCCTCTAAAATTAAACCCTAAATGAGGAAGTTGACCTCCTGGATGACACATCCAGGAGCTTTGAATTATTAAAAATTATTTTGTTGGAGTCATAACTATTAATGGTTTTGTTTTATTTTTATAGTTTCTACATTAATACTGCACCATGTAAATAACTGATTAATATGACCATGAAGAAAACTGACTGCTCCTTCAAACAGGGGGCATCAGTCTGACCCCGGTAAAAGGAGAAGGGATGACTGTGGGGTTTTTCTCTTTGTGAGAAATGGGGGGGAACCGTTTTGTGACCACAGCAAAGAATTTAGGTTTAAGGGTTGTTTTAGGAAGTTAACCATGGAGTATGAATTCAGAGTTTGTTAAATAATTCATCAAGTTGAACGACAGATTTGTGCGAGTGCTTTTTATGTTTGATGTGAGTCGCAGATCTGTATTACAGGAAAATTAAAAGTGGAAGAACAACATGTTTCTCATCCTATTGTGTAACACTCACCCCGAGAGGCGAGTCATCTCTCGGCCGGCCAGGACAATCCTTCCCAGGGCCTGGGACATCCTCAGGAGCATCCTCCCACTCTGGTAGTAATCCTACAGGCCACACAAGTCCAGAAACATCAGTACAACCTCAAAGCCCCCAAAACATTACTGAAAAGCATTTTCAAAACCAACGGTGAAACATTGCTGTTTCTACTGCAGCATGATTAGACTTAGATGAACTCATCACTGTCAGAACAACCTTACGGCTGGAGGCTTTTACAACTGTGTGCACTGACTGTTTGAAACATTTGTTAATACTGGACTTTCAAGTTTTATTTCATATCAACAGGATCAATTACAATGTACAGGGAGAAAAATCTACTGCTTTCCAGAACAGATGTATTCCAGCTGTTAGGATGCTGATTTTGAACAGGCCAACGACAACCATGTGACAGAGTGGGTGGAAATGCTTTGTGTGTATGTGTGTTTGTACTTTCTCCCACCTCAAGTAGCTCAGATTGTGTGCTGTGCAGGTGCCGGGGGTGGGACAGGTTTAAAAACGGCCGGCTAACCACCAGGTAGCCCACCACAGTAGCTATGTCTGAAAATGAACAGTATATGGAGACACAATGAACATACATAACTCATGTTTCGGGTATATTTAGTTTACAGATTCATTCATGCAATTTACATTAATTTGATCTTCCACACACACAAGGATCTGTGGTCTTTCACAACACAATATCAAAACACACACATACACTTGGCAATTATGCTGTCCACAAATCCCATGGAGAAGCGAAAGAAGATGAAGTTATGCAAGTGGTCCACC
>OOFC01013635.1:29215-48541 GCA_900323345.1 Pseudochromis fuscus | reverse complement strand
CCATGTGAGCAGGCGGGTTTCATGTGCAGCGGCAGCGGGGAGATGAGCGCCTCTGGTCGGCGGAGCTCCTCCGTGTTCGGCTTCGGCTCTTCGGCGGTCGGATGCTGAAGTCCTCGCCGATACGGGAGCGCGGAGAGAAAAGGGAAGGAAGGAAAGGACAGAGGAGCATTTTAATACCAAATCGGGACACATGTTGAGCTGAGGGGGCCCGCTCCACCTCCCCCCCACCTCCACCACCTTCTCCTCCCAAATGCATTTGTTGCCTCAATCGCTTTCCCGTTACTAATTACACCGCGTTAGGATAAAGGCAGCGGATCTGTTCTTCGTGCTCCGTGGATCCTCTCACACCGTGTAACTGGGGGACGATCATGGATCTGAGTAAAATTGTAAGTTTTGTGGAATCGATTTTCTTTACACATGCGTGTTTTCAGGAGGTGGGGGGTGGTGTCCAAGAAGTCTGGCAGCATACATGCGTGTATACACATAGATACACCGGGGCTGTATGTGTACGCGAATACATACAAGTTAAGGCTGAGTGCAAGCAGGGACTTGTTGTCTGCTCGTATTGCAGCTAAATGTGTCCGTGGGAAGTTTTTTTGTTGTGGAGAAGAAGGCATGAATCAGTCATTCCAGGGTCTATTCTAGTGGTTTGGGTCCATAAAGGGGGTCCACAGGGTGCAGGCTAAATATATATTAAAAAAAGACTAGTTACAGTTACCAGAAAGAATCAGAAATATAACATCTTAACAGTAGGAGTTTTCTTCTCTTTTCTGAAACTGTGGAAATTGCTTAAAAATCCAGAAGCAGCCACAGTTATCCCACCTATACTGGGCACAGGGCTTTAATACACACAGCTGTAAGTGTAGATGTTCTCTGTTTGCTTTGTGTTTTTATTTATTTATTACATGGCCCAGTCGCCAGCTGCAGGTTAGTGGGGGATATAAAGAAGTTCTGCAAGCACACTTTAAATGTGCCATGAATTTCAATTACACTTCGTATTGAAGTTTGCTGGAGACAAACCATGTGTCAATGTGTAACTAACACATTATTGCACAAATCCAAGAGACGATTGCTTCATCACAACAATTAAAAACAGTTTAACAATGTAGATTATCCTGCTCAGTGTTTGCATTTATTTTCCTTTTACTCGGGAGAGCTGTGAATGATGCGATGGAGGCCAACGGGCAGGCTGAGTGACCACAGTGTACTGCCGGAGCAGGTGCACATAAAGCCAGAGCAACAAGACCGGCCTTTCACTGCCAACATTGGATAGACGGGTGTACTTTTAGCCCTAGGTGTGGGGGAGGGTGTGTGTGATGAAAGCAATCCTCAACCTTCAAGTAATCCTCAACCAGGGGAGACTGTGGAGGAAAAACCTGAACAAAAAAGAAAATTAAGAAATGATACACAAGGATTGGTTTAAAGATGCACCGGATCCAGTCGGCCTCTTTGGATAACTGGAACAGGAAAATCACTCTCTCAGCTGTGAAATAAAAAACTCAGCTGCCCACGTAAAGTCAGTTGGGGCATGTGGTGCAGACATGGCGTAGGTGTAGCAGTGGAAAGTCTCTGCTTGTGGATCTTCATTCAGTTGCACCTAACAGGTTATTTCAGACAAGCCTCTTGATGTTGGTGGGAAACTGTTGGGTGTTGTGGGTGTAACAACACAGCTTAAGGCTATTCCCCAAGTTTTTTAAAATGTTTTTTTTCTGCCACTATGCTGTGGCTTTTTGGCATGTCGTGATATGAAAACAAAGCCCTGATAGATGCAGGGCTTTGGTGAACCACATTTACAATCCCACACTGCAGATCTTCCTATGGAATGTGATTGCATGTGTGTAAGGTGTGTTTTTTTAGAGATACAAGATGTTGAAATGTTTACACCATTCTAATATTTGGCTGCTGAAGACATCTAGTTTCCAATGTGGGCTCATGAAGATGTCCCAGAAGGTTGGTTAGAATTCGTCCTGATTTATTGTTCATGCATCTCTCTGTTGAGTCAATCACAAGTTTAGGGTGGATGGAAGGGAGCGACATGCATCAATGTCGCTAGAATTAAACCACAAACAAACAATTTGCCTTTAAATTGCTGATTAGAGCTGAAATAATTTGGCAACAATTTAGAAAGTTTATTGAATATTTTCATTTTTTAAACAGTAAAACCTGTTTCCAAAACCAAGCCCTGACCAAGATAGATGTTACTTTTGGCCATAAAAAGGTGTATCATCCAAGTATTCAATAAAGACGAGAGGTTTTTTCTCAGGCGCCATAATCTGCCAAAATTTCAAAGTGAGTTTTAGCTGCTTCATCCTTGAATGGCATTTCTTTTTGTGGCTCCAAATAACGACAGAAAAGCCCCTAAGGAGACATGCATCAAAAGATTTTTTTGAACAAATTTAACACATTGAGCTGACAGTTGCCAGTCAAACAGACTGTGGTGCTGAAGAGAAACACCACTGACAGCAGTGTTGTTGTTGTTTGCTGCAGGAGATTTACTGTGTAATTGGTGTCAGATCGCTCCATAAGCCACCATCAAGTCCTTCAGGAAAACACACCCACACACAGACACAAACTCTGCGATGTTCACATGTTATCGGTGATGGGGAGTGGCCAGCTAGTGGGCTGAGCTGAGCTGCACAGATGTCTTTTATTGATGCGTCTTCATGACGTCACCAGTCCTTCAGGAAGTCGCGCTTCAGAGGTGAAGCTCCTTCACATGAGGCTGCAGAAAGTATCCGGTTAGGGGGAGGCTCATAAACCTGCTGTGGGGGGTGTAGCCCTGGGAGTTTGATTATGCCAGAGCCCGGCCTTCACCATATGTGTGTGTTTGTGTGTGTGTGTCTTTAGCCAGCTGCTGCCCTCCACCTCTGCCCTCAGCATCAGAAGCCCATTACTCTGAGGTCACACACTCCAAACATCCCGAAGCTCCATGTTTTCATGCTCTTTTAATGGGCTCTTAAGAGACAGTCGTCATCCCCACTGGGCTTATCTGCATCACCAAATGCCCTGTTATTAATGGGATGGAGGATGCTCAGTGCAATCTGTGCATCCTCTGAAAACAAGCTCCCAGTTAGTCTCAGAGGCCTGTACATAACTAACAAGTAGTTAGGCCTGTGTATGGTTTCACCATTGCTTCATGATAGGAAGTAGGAATTGCAAAACACATGCTGTGGATACAAATTTCCGTGGTCCCTCTGATGAGCCTGTATCTTCTGTGTATAACTTTGTAATTTTCCTTCTCACAGTTGGATCTTTCCATGTGTGTTCATGTAGGCACACAAGAGACACAGCCCTCTAAAACAAGCCCTTCTTTTCCACTACCTTCCTCTCCTCAGTTAAAGCCAGGCTGCTTTTCAAGAGACGTGGAGTGACTGTTGCATGAGAGTGGATGTTCATGTTAGATGCAACACGTTAAAATGGTCCTTAACCAAGCAACACAGAGAGCTCTGTTCAGAGCAGTGACCTTTTCAATCGGGTGGAGTTGCACTTTGGAAAAATGTTTGGGCCCAAAACTCTTTTCCAGTGATTATCTGATTTTTGAATGCATTTAATGAAAAGTACCATTTCATGCTGTTGTAACTGGTGGAGAGGGAGGATGTGTGTTTGTGTGTAATGCACCGTGGTCAGACTAGCTTTCAGTTTCAAATGTGTTTATTTCTGCTTCTGTGGGCTTCAAGAAAAATTGTTGCTCATTTTTAGTTGGTCAAAGCTTCCTTTAACTAAATACAGAGAACACAAGAACGATGGACACAAATTGCAGGTATTCACACCTGTTTATCCAAAACATGAAAGCTACTCTAATCTGTATGTTTGGTGTAACAGCTGGATCATATGACTGTGGATGTGAATGGGGTCAAGTCGCGCCCATAGAGAATTATCACCCAAATCTGTACTTCCCCTGTGTTCTTTTAGGTCATTGTTTTTTGTATTCGTCAACTCATGACTTTGCTCTTTTGGTTCACTTTTACAGCACTTATCAGCAGTGTTTTCAAATGCAGTTGTTTTCATCAAAAACAGTCTACATCTGCCCGCTCTGCATCACACAGTGGTCAGTTAGCAACTAGCTTGTGAACATAATCAAGCATTCATCAGCTGAAAGGACCAAACAATGACAGTTGCTATTATCAGGTGGTAAGAAAATCAACTATTAAATAATCTGTATTTAGCAGAGAGTGACAGGTGGGGTTCAGATCTTGTGGTTTGATTTCATTGTTTAGCTTTTGTATAACACACACAGATTGTGGCTTTTTAATTATCACTATTCCTTTCCTGCTCGTCACTGCAGTGGCCTGTGTGTGTTCATACAAAGACACCTGGAAGAGTGCGAGCACGGTGGACAGAAGGAAGTGTTTGGCCTCAGCCGGTGCCCGTCTGGGTTGACTGAGCAAGGTTTTTAGCTGAAGGGAGTCCGGGGGGGAGGAGGAGGAGGAGGGAGGGTGAGCTGGGCATTTTTCGGCAGGCAGGAAATGGGCAGTACAGGGTGTGCCAACACAGGAAGCCTGACTGAGTGCCTGGACCCCCCTCCTTTTTTCTCTCCAGCACCTCCACCCCCAGAGCGTCAGCCATAGTGGCCGTGCCTCTGCCGCTGCACCTCAGCATTACAGTGCTGCTGCTTTCTCAGACTGGGTGTTTCGTGTTTTCATTCCTTTCTCAATCCCTTCAAATAGCAGTGTAGTGGGATGAATCCCAGCAGCAGCACCTGCTTATGTGATGCGGCATCTGAACCATCATCCATTTATACTAAAATCTCATGAAAAGCTGTAGCTTAGCAAAGGTGGAATTGTTTATTTCAAGGTGGAGTCAGATATGATCGGGAGATGCACGTGAGAGAAGATGCTCAATCAGTTTTCAGAGACAGTAATGGATAGTTTTGTGAAGAAGGGTGAAATCATGGGTAAAATCAATCTTGTTGTCTACATTTAGAAGATACAAATTAGGGTTACAACCATAGACCGAATATAGAAATGGGTGAAGCAACTGGGGCTCAAAAACACAACCAATGCGGAAGTGAAAAAAATGCAATACTCCCAACGGGCACTAGATGCTAGCTCCAAAAAACTCCAATTGGCTTCATCCATTTTTCCCACAAGTCATTCTGATGTCATTCATTTCAAAGTGGATATTGGTCTTCAACAAGTGATTAGTTTAATCGACAGAACTTGAGTTTCATACACAGTAGGCAGTGACCTTGGGTTCATAGGCCAGACCCGCTTCCTAACTCCTCCCTTCATATTCAAATATGGTCATTTCTGGCTCCAAACAACTAACATGGCGACCTTCAAATGCCAAACTACTGGCTTCAAAATGCGAATCCACAAACCAACAGGTGATGTCGATGTGAAAAATAAAACCTGCTAAATCACAATTAGGTGATGTAGAGAACCTAACATGTGTCGACTTGGTGTCTAATTTTTGTCAAAAATTTGTATCAAAAAATAGCCCTGATGAAGGTCTTGAGACTAAAGGCTTGCCTTGTCTTCCTCCCTCAATAAAAAGATTGAGATGAGACAGTCAGAGGAGATAATTTAACACTTGTGTGAAGCTACCAGTCTGTTATAGGCGCTCCCAGCTCCCTCCTCCTCTCTCCGCACCTAAATGACTGGGGTCATATAATAACAGGACTATCACTAAGATTAATTCTCCCTTAGTAAATCACCAGGGTCACACAAGGATTCCTCCTCCACCTCCTGAGAATCAACCATGAGAATTTAAACCCACTGAGAACAAGTGTTTCCGATTTTACTCTGGCCCTTTTCATTTGGCCCCAATGAGGTTTTTCCGCTGTCATCTTCTCATGATTCATCATTGTGAGCTGTGGGTTGGTCCCATCACTAATGTTGACATGAAATGTGCCACAGCAGAGACAAAAATATCCAAGAGCGCTGTCTTTTCTCTGCCACCGTCATAAAGTGACCATGATATGGTGACATATCTCCAGGACTAACATGGAATTCGAATTGCCGAGCATGCATTAGTCATCCGCAAATCGGTTAGAGGAGTAACTCAGAGGCGATGCAGAGGATGGGGAAGTGAGTCAATGAGTGAAGGCTGTTTCATTTAGCAGGCAGAAGATGCTTCCTCTCTCTGAGTGCTGTGCAGTGGCCCTTCAGTGGACACAGCCAGGCTACGATCAGCATATCAATGCCGTGCTTTCTACAGAAGGGCTGATTGGGGCTTGCCAGGCCTAACATAACATGCTTTCAACACTGTATCAATAACACTTTGTTCGAAAGCAAAGCTGTGGAAAAGAAGATGTTTCTGTAGATACCAAGAAACAAAAAGGATTCTTGTGTTGAGCTTGGGAGTCATGGCTTGAACCTTTATTATAACTGTTTGGTGATGAGGATGAAAACGGGAAGTGCAAAGGACCGGAGCTGAGGTTAGCCCTCTTGTGGACGTAGGTTTCTGTCCACATTAACCAATCTACAGAGGACTTCCTCGGGCCCAATCTTTGCTTTTTATCCTCATAATCACTGGCTCCTCACCTCTGATTTACTTTCTCATTGTTTGACTTCGTCAGCCGGTCTGCGTAGTCGCACCAGGAGGAGCTAATAGTCCACTGATTTATTGATGCCAGCAAGCCACCTCGGCCAACGCCAGGAGTCCCAGGCAGCTGGCACTCTCATTCAACCCAAACACAAAGTACAAAGTCTCACTGTGGGCTAATTGGGTCATCCTCATGTGGGAACCAGTTGCACTGGCATTTGCTCAATCATCCCTTGGTTTTTTTTTCTATTTTTTTTGTTTAATGTATGAGTGACAGAGAAATAAGAGGAAGCAAAGTGAAATGAATCATTGCGACATTGAGAAAGATATCGTCTACTTATCTTATCTGAGTAAAATACAACATCAACATCCAACACTAACTGATGTTCTAATGAAAAGCCTGTGTCATCTTTACTGCATCGAACCCTGTGCTGATGACAACATGAGATAGAGTCACTGAGGTTTAAGTGATTAACATTCAGCACAGAGGCAGGAAATGACACAAAAGTCACTTTCCTCTTTGCTAATGCAAAGCAGATGTGGTCATGTGGTGTAAAAAAAATGTTTTTGTGTAGCTATACACTGAATTAGCTTTTGGAAATATGAGCTCTCTGATTAAAAAAATCTAAACACAGCCCTTGTTCTGAAGAAGGTTTACATGGTGGATTTTTGTTGTATCGATTGTGATGAAAGTCTGGACTTGTAGTAAGGTGTGAACAAAGCTTAATAAATGTAAATAACTCCACCATGCTAACTGTAGTCATCTACACCAGCAGCAAACACAGAGTAAAAAAATAAAAGCAGTGAGAAAGAAAAAGAACAAAAACAGGAACTAGATCTGATATATTCAGTTTATAAGCTTTAAGGAAACATATGTTGATCTCAAAAGGAAAGCAGTTTTTAATGGTTGGACGACTCGGCCAAAAATAAGCAAAGAACAAAACAGTGTTGATATGTTGATAGTTTGTTGTTAACCTTGGAAATAGGAGGGAAAAATGACTGTTAATGTCTGCTTACTGGCCTTTTATGTAGATTTCCACCTCATTTCATGATCCAGCTTCTACATTTTCATCACATAAGGTTTCAAATGTAGCTCAGTTTACTTCAGAATACTTAATTTCACCTTGGAGATACCGATTTGTGTTCAGCAGGCTAATACAACCAAATCCATTCACTCCCATTGAAAACAAAATATGATAATAACAAAAGTTAATGGGTGGTGCAGTGGTCGGCACTGTCGCCTCACAGCAGGAAGGTTCTGGGTTAGGTTCTGTGTGGTTTGTATGTTCTCCTTGTGAATGCATGGGTTTGGTTGGAGCATGGATGGTTGTGTGTCTCTATGTGTTGGTGACCTGTCCAGGGTGTGGCCCGCCTCTCGCCCATTGCCAGCTGGGATGGGCTCCAGCCCATTTGGATCAGCGGGTATAGACGATGATTGGAAAAAGTTCAGTGGTGCCTGGTTGGTAGCTGGGCAACAAATGCAATCCCTTATCCTCCTTGTAAACAATGCTCCGACTGTTCACATGATGAGGCTGAGATACGAAGGTTGCAGATGTAGAACAGGAAGGCTGCTTATAGATCTTCATCGGTCCACTTCTGAGTTTGTGATTGGTGTTGACAAACCCTGTAAACATAAAGTGTATCTTCTTACAAAGCAGAGGACCACCTTACAACTCAATGACCTTTTCCCTTCTGGTCTCACAGACAGCAGGTTAGCCCACAGTCTCAGCTCAGCCTAAACAAGATGCTGTAAACTCCACTGTGTTTGACCTTTACAGTGCACACTCACACACACAGACACACAGGAAGCCGGGGTCTTGGCTCAGGTTGTGCTGCTGATGCAACAGGACAGGTGTTGGACTCGTATCTCCAGTGCTCGTGTTTAATGAACGTCACCCGTGCTGATCAGTTGTCGTCTTCATGGCACACCACCGCGGTGCCTTCTCATCATCAGAAGGATTACGATCTGAGCACAGACGGGGGTTCAAGCTGAAGTCAGATATGAGTGTGAAGCAGCAGCCAGCTCCTGAATTCCTCCTGTCCTCACACTCCTTCTGCTTCAGTGAACGACTCCTGTGACTTAACCTGAATTTCACTCATAAATGAGATTTTTGTGAACACAGAACTTGTGTTTGCCTTGCTGCTCGAGCTGGTGATGATATGTCACTCAGATTGACGTTGAGTGGAGGATGCAGTCTATTGTCTGCTGTTGTTTTGACAAAGCAGGAGCTGAGTTAAGAACCAGATTGTTTGCCTCTAATTAAAGTTGAAGTTTTTTTGTGTGTTTCAGATTGTGTATTTGAAGGATTTGTGGTTGTGAAATGTTTTTTTGGGGGATTTCCGTGATGCCCTAGGATTCCTACGTGAAGGTTACACAGGAGGGCAGACATTCTTGTTGAGGTATTTTACTAATCACTTCAGCAGACTGTGATGGGCTGTCTCATTCTCGAGGCACTGACAGCAGCCAATACTCCTAAATTATTCCTCCTCTCTCATCTCCTTCATCCATGCCTTGTTCTCTTCCTCCTCCTTCTCCTCCTCCTCCTGGCTCGCTCCTCCTCCGATGATTCCTCACGGTGATCTTCCAGCTCACATACTGGAAGAGGAGGAGCAGACTCAGGACATCTGTGGGAAGTGAGATTATGAAACAGCCCTCCCGTCCTCTGTTGACCCCGGTGCCGCCACTCGTTCAGTTCATGGTACCAGGCACACCGTCGTGACAGGATACATGTTTGACTGACTGCCTTTAGTGAGCGCTGGCATTTCAGGCTCTGCTTGAGATGGATGATTTTCTTGGTTTGATTTGCGATGTGATATGTCAGCCAGATGCTGCTTCAGAACACCTTGTTTTGAAAACCATCTGAAACAGCTTAAACTCTCAAACTTTGCGGGCCTGGAACTTATAGCTGGAACATTTTGTTGGCTCGTATTCCTATTTGGGTCGTCTTACAGCTTTTCCTGTTTGGCTGCCTGACATAACTTTGAGGGAACATAAAGAAAACCTTTCACACTAAAACTAACAGAGTTTCTTAGCCTTGCTAGCAGCGCAGATCTATGGATGTTGGTGTCTGTCCATCAGTCTGCCACTTTGGTCCACACCTTTCTCAGTATTGGATGGATTGCTTTGAAGTTTTGTGTAGATATTTGTAGTCCTCATAGTTAATAGTTTTGAGTGTTAAAGAGGAACTACATGTTTTTGCACAGTGCACATGACACATCTATTTCCATGTGTTGGGTATTCCCACCTCATTTTTGCAGCAAAAATCTGTATAAAACCTTTTGGTTCTTAGTGGCATTGTGCGATATCAGTTAAGATTCCTCAGGAGATGTCACTTGAGTCAGCGTTTGTTGGGGCACAAGTTTGAAAATGAAAACATCTGTCATATAATGCTTGTAGCTATTCGCTGAAATCTAACAGCAAAGTGTTGGCGGTTTCCTTCTACTTTATCAATTTTAGTCCCTCCTGATTTATACTGATTTGCACTGTCAGCCTGGCAAGGTTGTAGTACAACTCCACATCACCAGAGTCAACACCTGCAAAGCATTGACATTCCCATCAGCCTCAACTGTAAATTATGTTTATGCTTGAAGCCAGGAGACTGGCCTTTGAACGTTGCCATGTTGGTTGTTTGGAGCCATAAGTTACCATATTTTGAAATGAAGGGAGGACTGAGGAAGTGGGTCTGAGCCTTGAACCTGAGAAAGCTCCCCAATGTGGATGACACTCTAGTTCAGGTAGTCTCATTGGAGACCAGACCTGAAACTAACCCCGCCCCTAAATCTGCCTCTTTTTGAAGACTAAGATGAAATGGTTTTCAGAGGGACCACCAGATCACTGAGGAGAAGAGATGACTTTAGTTATTAACATCAGAATTACTTATGGGAAAATGTATTGACTGAGTATTTCATCACTGAAAATGATGATTTTTAGTCTTTTGGATCCAGCCTCTAGTGGCCGTCAGGGGTATTGCACTTTTTTGCACTTCCGCATTGGCCTTATTTCTGAGCCCCAGTTGCTTCATCCATTTCTATACACAGTCTATGGTTGCAACCTAACGCTAACTGCTTCCATTGCTGTACATTCAGCTTGTTTTATAATACAACAGCTTTTTCTTTTGAGATAACATTTTCTCTCTGGCAAATAAGAAACTTCTCCAAAAAACACAGACTCCAGTGATTGTCATCATTTCCTACCGAAGTGAATCGCTGACAAAACTAACAAATCTGCAGCAGTGAACACTCCCATCGAAACTCCAGGTGTTTGTTTTTATCAAACACGACTGTGCTTTACTAGTGTTTCTGTCATTGGGGTCAGACGATGCTTTAATTCGAGCAGAAGTTGGACGGTGTTCAGTCTCAGCCTGGCCAACATTCTTCAGTAGATTTCACAGCACAGACAGATACTCCCCGCCGCATCCACACGTGTGTAGTTGTAGGTGTCATCTCATTACAATCTGTCTGCTTTCCAGCCTCACTGTTAACTGTGCTCATCGAAGAGTAGCTCCTTACAGCTGTGGACACAGACTTATTTAGACTTGTTTAGAGACAATATGGTAAATTGTTTCTATTCTTTCTGTGTTTTATGTTGAGAAATCCTGTGATTCAGCCTCAGGAACGGGGAGTTGTCTTTGTGGGGATGTAACAAAATAAATCACATCCGCTGTTCTGTCCTCCTGCCCTGTTTTATACTCTCTGTCACATCTCTGTAATTTAAGGTAGAGGCTGCACTCTGCAGTTCAGACATGTAAGGAGAGATCTGAAGGCACATGTATAGTTTGACCACAGTTGTTTCCATGTGAGGCTGTGGAGCTCCTCAAAAGCAGAGAGAAGCTCGGGCCTTTCAGCCGCTGCCTTGAATACTAACTGCAGAAAATAGGTCAGTCACCCCTCTCTAAAACCTGCAGTTTCCCATTCCCCAGGTGGTTAGAAAAGGGAAAAGCAACTTTCCAAAAGGTGGAATCATGTCAAGTTTTAAAATGAAACACTTGACACTTGATGTTTTCTTTGGTTTTTCTTTCTTTATTTTTTTTCTTGGAAGCTGTGAGTAAAAAGCTGTGGGCTGACTTGTGTTCATTTCTCTCCTCTGTTCTCCTCTGTCTTCCTTCTTCTCCTCCGTCTTCACAGGCTGTCAGCATCAATAAGGCCATCAACACACAGGAGGTCGCTGTCAAAGAGAAGCATGCCAGGAATATCCTCTTATTGTCGCTGTGTGTGTGTGTGTGTGTGTGTGTGTGTGTGTGTAGAAGTGTGTTTATTTCAATATCTAAGTGTGTGTGTGAGTGTGATCATTCCTCCGTGGCTGGAGAGGTTATGTTAGTGCAAAACAACAAACTTGGTGTAACCTCATCTTTTGCACGTGGCCGTGCTACAGAGCTAATTTAGTCATGTGAAAAAAAAACACACAAAGCTGCACAGACGGTGAAGAGTCCTCCCATTTTTGTTTCATTAGACAGTAACAACAATATTCAAATCCTGCAGAGAAAGTAAAGTAAATAGATGCCTCATTACTTTTGGCGTATGTGTTTTGGGATTTTATTTTTTTTTCTATTGATGGTTAAAAATATACAATCTGGCTTCAAAAAAATGGCGTCTTGAGCTGACCACAAGTTATTTTCACCATTAGGATTGGTGAAAATCTGTAAAAATAAAAACAGAGATACGGAGTAGGAGACAAAACAATCCCGATGGTCAGGGTAACATTTATCCACAATTCAGATTCATACTACAGTAAAGAATCCCCTGCACTGTTACCCTGTGATCCTTGACTGTCCTTGTCACCTTGCATCTTGGGGACCCATCATGAAAAAGGGGCCCACACTTTCTGGGCGGCGGTCAACCGGCTTCCTCTCTCCAGCAACGCGGTGCTCTGCTGGAAGTTCTGCCACGTCTTCCACAAGCTGCTGCGAGACGGACATCCAAACGTACGTGAAGACAACACAACTTCCACTCATATGCTTTAGAAAATAAATTGGTAGCTAAACTTTGAGATGTAGAGATGATGTTACATAAAACCAAGCATTCAACATTCATTCCATCCTGTGATTAATCTGTTTGCATTGAATTACTTATATCTAATTATTACATTAACGTGTTTCCCCTGCTTGGCGCTGTCTCTTTGTTTCCCGTGTCGTCCCTCCAGGTGATAAAAGACTCCATGAGGAACAAGGCTGATTTAACTGATATGAGCAGGATGTGGGTAAGAAGCACACAGAGATTATTATTATTATTACATCATGTCACACATGATATCACGGCACGCAGTCACAAGTCCGTGACTATAATCCATATTTTTCTGCTGTGATGTTTAAAGTACTGTGCAATTTTTGTCGCTTGAGTCTTTATTGTGTCACTAATGCACTGTACATGTTTTATTTTATTTTATACTAACAGTTGATGTTGATAATGTACTTTGGAGCAATTTGGCACAAAAATTTCCTTTAAGATTAACTTCTATCTTATCTTGTCTTATGTACATATTACTGTTATTTCCTAATATTTAATGATGAAATGTGTTAAGTGAAAGTTTTTCCTTCTCAAAGAATGTCTCAAAAGTTAATTACTACTAAATGCAGGAGGAGAACATGTATAAATCATTTGCTTTGAAGTAATTTGCAACTGTATCTAACTGTATATAAATTACAGTTGATAATTATTACATGAGTCTCTTGCAACATGTTATCTTCTATTACAAAACCAGTTCTTGTAACTTGGCATGGGCTAAAAGTGCATATGGGACCACAACTTTTATTATGAGGAAGGAGGGGGAAATATTTTATTACTCCCCTTAATCCAATCTGAGTACATGATGACACCTTTTCTTACATCATAATTTAATTGTTTTAAAGGGACTGTGTTGGGAGCATTTAGCAGCAAAGCTCCACTTGCTGGTGGCTGAAAGCAGTGTTTCCAGCTCAGCTGCGCTTCACAGTGTGCCACTCCATCATTAAAAGCATATTAAAAGGTGAAGAAAGCCACAGAAACAATCATGATCCGATAATCCGTTGTAAATAATAGGCAGTGCAGCTATTAGCCCTGCACAGTGCTTCAGTCGGCTACTTTTGTCCTGGAGTTAATGTTTGAATTTACAACAGATTGAGTGAACTACTGAACTGAAGACAGTCTGAATCAGTCCTGAATGTCGGGACATGTGAAGTGATGCGTTCATTGACTGTTTCACATACTGATGTGCTGTGGAGCTGTGATGTGAATGTTTACCTGAGGAATAAACAGACTGCACACTGACTGGCAACAAATCTGTGAACTGAACAACATGATGATCAGCAAAGTGGTTTATGATTCTCACCTCTGTAGGAACATGTTTGGTTGATGCACATAAAATGAAAGAAAAGTGTAATTAAGGAAGCTAGGATTTCAATCGTTAGCTTTAGAGGACAGCTGCTGACTGTCTTGTGATCATCAGTAGTGGGGTAGTGATTAGCAGGGTTCCTATGCAAGTAAGAAAAAGTGTGGAATTTGATTTTATAGATTTCCAGGTCTGGAAAAGTATGAAAAATGAAACTAGTGTATGGAAAAAAATCATGTCATAAGAATAATGAAAACAAAAGATTAATTCCATAATTTATTTACATGATACATGAATTTTTTGCCGAGAAGTCTGGACATTAGGGTCTGGAAAACGTGTGGAGTTTTGAAATGTCAAATGTGTGTAAACTCTGGATTAATCAACGTTGTTGACAAACAGTGAAAATAAAAGCAGTTGTTAATGAATTAGATTGTCGACTGTTGTCACCAGTCACAGTTGAGCATCTCTCTTCCTTCCTATCTCTGTGGAGAATAGCCCAAGCCACAAGTAAACAATATGGCAGCAACTGATGCTGATTTACTTTTTGTATCACTCTCAACTAATATAAGCGGCAAATAAATATGTATACAATGTTAGAATATGTATTTTTTAATGAAGTATTCATCTGTTATTTTATTCTTAATTTGTTCATATTTTAAACAACCTTGAACAAACTTTTGAAGCTGATCGCTAAATAAGAGCCCTTTAATAATTATAATCTGATTAGTCAACTAATTGTTTCAATAGTCGATGATTAATCAATTGTTATAATAGTTGTAGTTGCAGCCCTATTACTGAAGCATGTTTGGTCGATGTACACTTGAAACTAAAGAAAAATGTAAAAAAGGAGCCAAGATTTTAATCATTAGCATAAGAGTACAGCTCACAGCTGATTAACAGATTACATTTGTTGTTTGTTGTGAGCCTTCTGCCATCAGAGCTGAGTGACAGACAGAGCGTCTGGTGATGGACAAAAGCCTTGTAAAACAGGCCAAAACGTGATTGTCAGAGTTCATAATACGTCACCTGCCAGCCTCATGTTGTGGCTAACAGACAGCAACATTACTGAAGCTTCTTTGTGAGGCGTGTCTGCTCCTTGTAAAGATGAGAAGTCTGTACAGATCTATGTGAGCACAAGTCCCTTCTCACCTCTGATGAAATCCATGGAGTTTATTGTGGAAACTTGTTTAGACTGTAATCTATGTAGCCACAAAATCCAGAGAGCACTCCTCAGTGAAGCAACAGATCTTGGGTGGAGGCCTAAATACTCCCTGTTACTCAATTTTTTGCTGATGTCACAAGGCAGGAGGATACGGGAAGTTTGATCACTGTGACCAGGGCTGTGGCCTCTGTTTCCTGTTGTGTCATTACCACCCACGCTCCCAAGCTCGAGGAAAAAGGAAGTGAGCAGCAATCGGCCAAATAGCTGCGGATATTGAACTTTTTCCTCTCTAGCAGAACAGGGAGATTTTTACACAAACTGAAGTGAAGTGTGTTGGTTGTGGTGTTTTTCAGTGAAGACTGTGGAGCATTGTAGGAAGAAGACAGAGTGTCTTTGCTGCCGTGGTTTAATTCACCACTGCATTATGACAATGGCCTTGAGCAACTCATTGCACATCGTTTGCATGCAGTGAATTTACTCAAAATACCAGATGATTTTCCTCCTGCATGTTCTTCAACCAGCCAACTCCCCAGACTTTGAGTAGAAAGGCAGATTAAATTCTGCCTTTGATCACGTCTCTGTGTCTTTGTCCTGATGTCTCTGTTCCCCTCTTGTCTCTTTCTCCCACAGGGTCACCTCAGTGAAGGATATGGGAAGCTGTGCAGCATCTACCTCAAACTGCTCATCACCAAAATGGAGTTTCACATCAAAGTGAGTTGGCCTGGCCTATAAAACCCCAGCGCCAGGCTCCCTCATCACTCATTATCTTTGTCTCAGACTCTCCTTTTAGTGCCAGTATGTCTCTGTGGGGGGGCTTCATAGAAAATTCCAGCTTTTACACTAATGGCCTCTCAAGAAGCTGTAATGTAGCCTTTTTATGAGACAGCTGAGCATGGTGGTGGAGGGACAGAAAGGCGGTGTCGATAATATCACAGGAAGATGTGGTTAGTTGTTGCTTTGCTCAAGGCTGGAAGTTAATTCTTACCAAAGGTTGAGGGCAGTTGTTTTTATATACCGACTCACACATCATGCTTTAATCAAAAATAATCTCATCACACACTTCATAAAGGTCAATTCACCAACAGACTGTTAGTTAGCATTAACTGTAACAAGATCTAAATGATTTTTTTTTAAGTAATCATTATGTATGTCACATATTCATATTTCAGTATAGTTTGGTGCAGTGTCGGTTTCAGCATTATTTCCAAACAATTTGTGTAAATTAGTTAATGTGAAGACAGTGGTGTCCTTACATCCTTGCATGTTTTCACCTGTGCAGACAGTTATAGTCTGCACAGTTTTTAGTGCTGCAGTTTAATGTAAACCCAGTGTTACAGGATGGTTGATACCATTTTATTGAATTATGTCTTCAACAGGGACAATGTCTGTGAGCAGTCAAAGTTTAAACAGTATATTTTAATTTGAGGAGTTCAAAGGGTTTTGTCTGAGAAACCTTCTGCAGTGAAAAAAACATTCGCATTATTTACATAAAGCTGCTGTAATCAGTATTTTTATATTAACAATTAATCCTGTGACTATTTTTATGTGTATTTGAGTGTTGTTGGCTGTGGCAGCTTTTTCAGTGAACTGTTTGGGCTTTAGGATTCACATTTTACTGTTTTAATTCAGTTTCACTGCTTTAATTGTCCTGAATAGTGTGAAATCATAGACTGTGTGTATAGAGGACGAAGCTAACATGACTTCACTCGTCAAGTTTGCACCACTCGTTGGTATGTGGACTCACATTTTGAAGCCAGGAGTTATGCATTTGAACGTCGCCATGTTGGTTGTTTGGAGCTAGAAGTGACCATATTTGGATATGAAGTGAGGAGGCGGGTCTGACCCTTGAACCAGAGACACTGCCCAATGGGTATAAGACTCTGTTTAAACTAACCATGCCATTAAAGAGTTCTCTTTGAAACCTAATATCTATGTATTTATGTTTTTTTTTTTCAGTGCATCACTAGATCACTAATGAGAAGAATTAACTTTACCTAATGACATCAGAATGACTTATGGAAAAAATGGTTTTCACCGAACATTTCTTGATTGAATATTTTTGAATTAAAGTCAGTTGGAGTCAGAGTTTTTGGAGCCAGCCTCTAGTGGCTGTTGGTAGTATTGCACCGTTTGCACTTTCTCATTGGCCTCGCTGTTGAGCCCCTATTGCTTCGTCCACATCTATATAGAGTCTATGTATTTAATTCTCAATTAACAAGGCTAAGCATTACCTAGACTAAATGTGCTTCTTTACTGGCTGAATACCATTTAATAATCATCAGATTCTGTCAGTAAATAGTCACGATCACGTCTCAGATGGACGTCAGGATGCCTGATGTTTGTATTTTGAATTTAAAGCTTTGTCCTGTTTTCTTCTGTTTCAGAACCCCCGTTTCCCTGGCAACCTTCAGATGTCAAACAGACAGCTCGACGAGGCGGGAGAGAACGACGTTAACAACTTGTGAGTGTGGTGCTGCTGCTGCTTCGGCTGCTGTTATTGTTGTTATTGTTGATCGGGACCAGTGTGCTGGCCGAGCCCCAGGATCCTCATATTAATGAGTTTCAGTGTTGTTTCTCAGTTGTGTGGACAAGAATGTGTAATGAAACGAAACACTTCAATCACGCAGTGGCAGTCGTACATGAATGCGCCAAATGAGGCTAATCACAGTGGTAACAGCTGATAGTGGTAATAGTTACATAAGGCTCGTTTTTCTCTCTGACGTAAAACCAAAATTTACCTCCAGTGAAAGTTTAGTTCTCTGTGTGAGCAACAAAGCATCTAGTTTAACATGAGTCAGTGGGTTTTATTCTTTATTTGTTCTGTAACTCTTTAATAAAAGTTAGTGTGAGAAAAACTTTAAATGTTGAAGAAAAAAAAAGTTAAAAAGTACATTTTATTTTCTTTTTTATTGCTTTAATCACCTTACAGCCCTTCAGATTTATTCCCACTTTGTGCTGTTTCAGTCAGGTGTGCTTTGATATTGGGTATTTCACTTGAGCTTGAACATGACTCAGCCAATCAGAATGCAGGAAGGAAATGGTCCAGTAGACGTAGTAAGTAAAAACACTGATTTGAGAAAAACAGGAAAACACTCATCTTCTCCTGGAAAATCATGAGACTGTCCAGAATATCTGTGAAAGATTTCAACCCTTTTTTTTGTGCTTTTCACCCACTTGTGATGGTGTAAGATGAGAGAAAAGAGTCGAATCAAAGCCGTCTTTCACACTCCTTGATGTTACTCATTGATTTCACCAGACCTGCACAATGATAATCTCATTCTCCCGTTTTCATTCTCCAGCTTCCAGCTGACAGTAGAGATGTTTGACTACCTGGAGTGTGAGCTCAACCTCTTCCTGGGTGGTGAGTTATTCTGGTCTGAATCTGTGCCACCAGCTGTGCTTATCTGAGCATACACACACACACACACATACACACACACACACATACAGATTCATGCACACCAGTTGACAGTGTGACAGACAGTCTGACTGATAGGTGTACTGCACATCATACGGTGCACACCTGGACAGACGATATGCAACGTATCATCAGAGCAGCTCCACCTCCTCTGACTCAGTCTGCTATGAGGCTGTTAGCGGTTACATACTGTACTGTGGCCCCGTTGTTGTCTCGGTGAGTCATCCTAGGTTAATGTGTCTCTTAAAGTATGGGCCGGGCTAAAAATAGACGGCTGGGATGTGACCAGGCGCTCATACGGATTGCTGGAAAAGCTACACGCTTCCATTCATGAATGCTCAGGAGGAAATTACATTCTGGTTTCTATTTATCATGCCCTTCATTCTGTGTCCTGATGATGATATTATCTCCCCTTTCTCCTCCGTCTCCGCCTCTTTCTATGGAGATATCTGCCAAAACCTGCATTAGTATTCAGGACAAAATAGCAACTTTTCCTCTCATGACTTGATATTTTGTGAGAGTTTGATGCTTTCTATGATCAGATATAACATTATATATACAAAAACATCCACTACACACTGGAGTTGTTGGCTGAGTACCTCACACCCAAAGCCCTTGTCAGCTTCCTCTTCTGGTCTGGTGTATTTTAAAAGCATCACGTCATCTGGGGGTAAAGAGGCCAGGCCTGAGGTGTCTGTGTGAGTTTATATATGTGTGTGTGTGTGTGTGTGTGTGTGTGTGTGTGTGTGTGTTTAGTAAGTGCAGGAAACCACACCTCTGCACTGCACACAGACTCTCAGGGCCAGACTTTAAGGATGGTGTGAGCAGGGCGGCAGGGAAATGAAAGAGGGGTGTAATGATGGAGGCAGAGAGGGAGTCAGACAATCCTGTTAGTGTTCAGGTTGCTGCTTCATTTAAAACCCTTTTGCTACTTTTTTTTTTTTTTTTTTTTTTTTT